>JBCEWC010002463.1:10587-34339 GCA_038996855.1 Solanum aculeatissimum
CTCATCATTGAAGGTTTATATGGATATGTGTTATAGGATATATATCACCTAGTAAGATACAATAACTTCTTAATTTTATAATCACTATATTATAAATTTATAATTCTTGCATAAATTGTATGTGAACCAAATGACTTCTTGATGGCATGGTTATAAGATACGCTCATCATTGAAGGTTTATATGGATATGTGTTATAGGATATATATCACCTAGTAAGATACAATAACTTCTTAATTTTCAAAATATAAGCTTTAAGATACGACAGTTACAAAGCCTTTTAAAGATTCTGTGATTTAAGAGGTAACAACGAAGGTATTTCATTGATTTTTTTTTCAGATTATCCTTACATGGTATCTTTAATGGTTAGTGACAGGAGGGAGCAATGAAATATCTAAGGGTTTTAAAGATTCAATTGGATGAAATGAATTTCTAGATGCGCATATTTCTCGACATCAAGTTCATAAAAAGAACCAAATTCTTGGTGGCGATTCTTTTAATAACAACAACAACAACAACATACCCAGTGGAATTCCACAAGTGGTGTCTGGGGAGGGTAAAATGTACGTAGACCTAACCACTACCTCACAGAGGTAGAGAGGCTGTTTCTTGGGAACCCGTGGCGATTCTTTTAATAAATAATAAAAAAATTTGTAAACTTCTGTGTTGTACTCCTAATAGGATGTCGTTTGGCATCACATTTATGCCTCTGCTGAAAACGGAAAAGGAACCAAACACAATATAGACCTTCATTGTGACTGGAATAATGACTGTTGTTTTTCTCGAAGTCCAATCTTAAAACTGAAATTAGTCCTCTAGTGTCTTGAATGAGAACTGTTCAGAGAATAAGTTTTCTGTTGCTGACTGGCTAGAGCGGAGAAACATAGCATTCTAGTAAATAATCAGAATGCTTTGAGGGAACCAGCGAGTTGTGCAAAAGAATAGTTGAAAAGGTATTGAAAGTTTTGGGTATGACAATTGTCTGGGATTAATGTTAAGTTGACGACAATCAAAAGTTCTGCTTTATTCTTTCTTGTTATTCAACTAGTCAATTATGTGTTCAACTTAATCCTCCTAATGTGAATTTATTCCATTGCAGGAAAAGTTGTGCGTTCTCCATATGGTGTGATGCACGGGAAAAGCTCCCTCGTATATTATAACGAAGGTGGGGAAGATGGATTATTTGCAGGGCTATCAAAGTAAGCTCTCCTCTATCTGATAATTGATTAGAAACTTTTCTGAACAAATTACGATTTGGTCTTTCAGATTATTTTTGTATCAACATAAGTGCATTTCTCCATTGAAAGTTAAGATCATTAGTTGCAAGTTAGTTGCCTCTTGATCCGAGCGACGTCACCCCCTACAATTTGATTTGGTGATGTTTAAAGACTAAGAAACAATGAAGAAGCTGCTTCCGCTACGCCAGCGAAAAATTGTAGGATAGATACTCAAGGACATGGCAGCATGATCTCATATTCAATTAGATTGCATGGCTGGGATTGTCAAAACCACCTTCTTGACTTCATGCCCATCTTTCTCTGCCAGATTCAGAAATAGATGGCTGAGTAGGTGGTTAAACAGGAAGGAGCTGTGATGCTTTGATTTGGATAAACTAGTGTTTCTCCCTGCTGCTTCAATCATGCTGTTTTTCCTATCACAGCTTCTAAGAAAGCTCCTGATTTCACCAACCACCGACACCCCAAGTAGTTCAATTTTCAGCACACTCATGTGTGCTAATCTCTTCTGATGCTTCTTCTTCTTTATCCACTTCATTGGAACTAGTAATTTCACCAGCAGCTTTTGATATGGTTTCCTCTTCTTCATCACCACGTACAATCTGGGTAACATCAACCTCTGTGCTGTCCTTTTCAATATCAAATATCTGTACTTGAACCCTTCCAGTTCTACAGTTTTCACCTTCAAGAACCACAATATCTTCAATAAATTTGACTGCTGCAAGTTCATAATTAGTCTCTCTCAGATTCTAACTCCAAAAAACCACTCTGAGAATACTCTGGCCATTCCATATATAAACTTCAATAACATACCTAGTGTAATGTCACAGGTGGGGTTTGGAGGGTAGGATGTACTCAAACCTTCACCTACCCAATGTTTTGAGATGCGAGAAGCGGGAAAAAGCGATGAGGGCTCGCTTCACAGAAGTGAGAAGCGTGAAGCGAAACACACTCTTTTTTCAAATAAAATGTTATTTAGTATAAAAATAAAAAAAATATTAAATATGTATAGATAAATAATCAACAATTCAATAGAGGTAACACATTAAGCAAATCTTTCAATTCTTAGATGAGTAAAATAGACGGTCAATAATCCTCATAAGCCATAACCAAATCACAAGTTGTATCCCTTCTTTGTGCCATTGAATGAGAAAATACAACTTACTGCCTTTCAAAAAAAGAACAGTAAGACACTGAAAAGCAAAAAAAGACAAAAAAAAAAGAAAAAGAGATAGAATAGAGCAGCAAACAAAAAAAAAACAGAGGAAAAAATAGCACATTGAAAAAAGAATCTCAAATTAGAAGGAAAAAGAACAGAGTAAGGCTACTTAAGTATCATTACAAACATAAAATTGGAAAAAAAGAACCTAGTTACCAGCAAGAGAAGAAGAGAAATATAAGTAGCAGAGAAAGAGAAGAGAAGCAGTCACACTTGCAGTAGTCGACAAAGGCGGAAAATATTTTGGAAAAACTTGCGGAAATTTTTTACAGAAATTTTAAAAAAAACTTAGTTTAGCGCTTATCTCGCTTAGTGAGCTTTTTCTCATTTTTTTTATAACAGCGCGCTTCTCACTTCTGCCAGAAGCAGACACATCTTCAATATCGCCTCGCTTCCAAGGCTGTAAAGCGCAAACCTGTCGCTTTGCTTCTTGCGTTTAGCGAGCGCTTCAGCTTTTGTGTCCAGTAGACCATCGGCATGGCACATAATTTAGACTAGCAACAAAGGATAAGGAATGATAGTAGATTGAGGAATTTCTTCACCTGATATATGTGTGGTCTGTTGATGGTGAAGGGCAGGATAGGATAGTAGAGAGGGAGAGAGCGCACTACAAAGAATTTCAAAATGGGAACTGAAGGGTGATGCAGAATGTGTGGCCCTTGTGGATATCAAAAAGACTAGGGAACTAACTTTCTTCTCTGCGCACGCGGTGTGAGATGCAATACTAATGATAGCTAATTTTAAAGTGTCACTGAATTGAT
This sequence comes from Solanum aculeatissimum, assembly GCA_038996855.1. Lineage (NCBI taxonomy): Eukaryota > Viridiplantae > Streptophyta > Magnoliopsida > Solanales > Solanaceae > Solanum > Solanum aculeatissimum. The sequence continues at coordinate 13,801 of JBCEWC010002463.1, forward strand.
ATAATCCTTTGTTGATACTACTAGTCTTATCACCACTTTCTAGAAAAATCCCAAGATAAACTGAATAAACAACCTAAACTTAAAATTGAAACGCTGTACCTTTTCTACGGACTAGGACTACATGAAGAGCGCGAAAGAAAGATAATGCACCGTTACTTAGGCTACTGGAGATAAGCCGCACTGTTGGAGAGTTGAGGGGGTAATCCTCCAAAATTTGAAGTGTCAGCTTAAACGTACTTCCATATGATGGTGTGTAATCAGGTACTTCCTCTCCCGTAAATTTCATGAAAATCAGCTTCGAAGATGTTCTTGTGAATCATTTGGTTGGTTCCTGAAGTAACATGAAGTTCATGGATAACTATGAGTAAATAAAACAATCAATAGAGGCAGAAGTTTGAATAAACCTTTTAGACCTCATTTTCGGTCCACAACCTCTTACATTTCTTTATCATCCTCAACCTCCCCCCCATCTTCATTTTCTGGATTCGAGTAATGCTTTTCTGGCAGATTGGGGGAGTCTTGAGCATGCTGCAATGACCCTTGATTATCATTAGATTCCTAAGAATCAAGAGAACTGCTTTGGTTGAATCTTTCAGCATCATTTTCATATCTTCTCAAGCTTTCTAGATGAAAGAAAAATCCCACGACGTCTATTTGGCTGGTAGCATAGATACTTAGGTTTAGGGGAGAGGTAATTATGGTATATGGAAGAATCAACACTAGAGTTGTTTTATTGATCATTGCCTGATTCAGAGGTATAACTAAGGAAGAAATAGTTATTCTTTGAGAACAACTAATTCAGAGGCATAGCCAACGAAGAAATAGCTATTCTGCCAGAACAATGAGGAGTTGAACTTAGGGAGCTGGTTTAAGATCCAAGATTTGAGGCCTTGGGGGATGGCTTTGACAAGAGCTGGAAATTTCATTCCTTTTGGCAAAAAATTTCTTTCTTGGATATAGTTTTTATTCGTTACTAAGAATTTCTTTTGAAGATACTTCCAGATTTGGGATTGAACTTTACTATGTCAATTTCGGTGAGCATTTATCCAATACTTCTTTCCTTTCTGGCGAAATCGCCTCTTAGCTTCATTTCTATCCTGATTCACCCCCTTTCTTTTTTAATTCTAAGTGAAGCATTTGAAAATGGGCTATCATATTTAAATGACACTGACACAGGTGCGAATTCTGTAAGTTACAGTGTAGGCTCATTCATTCAATTAAGCAATGCTCTCTTACCCATTTGGCCGTGAAAAATATTCTTTTTCTTTTTCAGAATACTTTTTCATTTTGTTTCAAATCCAACTTGAAATATTTTTGCTTTTGAAGTTGTATTTAAGTAAAGTATGGACATTTTTATAAATAATCTTTGCAAAAAGTATAACCAAACACAACTCCAAACTCCAAAAAATTCAAATAAAATGAAAAATATTTGAAATCTATGGCCAAATGCCTACTAAGTAGCCATTTGGACGGGTTTTATTGTGAAAATTGAAAATAGTTTTGTTTTCAAGTGAAAAAAATAAAATTTAAAATTTGAAATTGTGTTTGGTCATGAATACAAGTTATAGTTTATTTATTAATTGTTGTGAGTAATATAAAGTGAAAACAATTTTTGGTGTTTTTCAAATTTCTAAAAATTCCAAAATTCAACTTGAAATTAAATTTCAAAATTTTATAACCAAACGTGATTTTCAGAGTTCAACTCCGAAAAAGTAAAAAAAATTCATGGCCAAACGCTAGTGTTATGGTCTCACATAAGTTTAAGTTTTTTCTGTGTTGCTATTTGATGTTTGTCTTAAGCAATATTGATGAAATATCTTTGACATATGTGGCAACATAGGTAGACCAGACTTTTAATTTGTGTTCAAGATTTTAGAAAAGGATAACTTACTGCGTTCTTGATAAATTATTTATGTATATTGAATGGATTTCTTATTGCAGCAACAACAATGTAGTCCCATAAGTGGGGTTTGGGGAGGGTAGAGTACACATAGATTCTATCCTTACCTCGAGGAGGGATTTCTTAACACAATAGATGATTTTGGCCAAAGCTACCAGGTTCGGTAGCTAAAACTCTAGCTCCACCTATGTTTGGCAAAGAATCATGTGCATTTAATAGAATAGTTGATGTTGGCATATTACAAAAATGAAAGACCTTAGGTGGTGGGACATGTGAAGGCACGTTGATCATGGAAGTGTCGTGAACAGTTTCAATTTGCTGGGATCTTCTCTTAGATATATGTTGTAATATTTCTCTATCTCGTCATCTCCTCATCCACCTGCTTAATTACTTTCAGTTGAATTTGGCTTCTATCTTTGAATATGTTAAATCTAACAAATATTGCTGCCACTACTACTATCTTAATATAGGCAGAACTCTTCATCGTCCTATAATTATCACGGTAAGACTAATAATATGTTATGGAAGTTGGAATTCTCTAGTTGGAGCACGTCTATTAGAGAGCACATAGAAGACAATTTTAGAGATCCATCGCAGGTTGTTTAATCTATGTAATGTTTCATAAACTTAGTCTGATTTATGTTGACATTTTGATATTACCCTTTTCATTTCAGCCCATTCATAGCTGGTAGATACCACAGCCTGGTAATAGACAAGGAAACTTTCCCCAAAGACGCCCTTGAGATAACTGCATGGACAGAAGATGGTCTTATAATGGCTGCTCGTCACAAAGTTTATAGACACATACAGGTAAAAATTTCCATCCTTTATGAACAAAGTTGGTGTATTTATCATTCCGTTATGGATTCATTGCTCTGAGCTATCACTTTGACATGGTGGAGAGGTTTATAATTTAGAAAATTTTGCATTGGTGATGTGAACTAATAAAGGAAGAAAGTTATCAATCAGTTTGTTCAGACGTTACTCAAGATTTGCAACCTTAGACTTGTTGGAAAGAAAATTGTATACTTGAACTGTAAAAATTTCGCGAATCCATACCCAATTTTAATAATTTTTGCACATCTACTCACTTGGGACCAACTTCTGGCATGCGGTATTTCAAACAAATGTCCGAAGTTAAGTTCAAGCAAAAATGGTTGAACTTAGTTATATGTGCATGAACTTCAGGCAAATCCTTCATCCACATGCAAAAGTCCTGGAACTTCATGCAGAAATGCCTAAACTTAGCCTATGAAACTTCCAAACATTTTGTCTGAAGCTAGGTTTTGTCAAGACTCACTTCAGACACCACAATGTCTAAACTCTAAAGTTGTTCAAAGTAGGTCGACGTGCAGAAATTTATAAACGTAAGGCATAACTTAAATATTGACCCCATAATCGGGTACCTATGTTGTGCATTTACCCAACTTGATTTGGATTAATTGTTTGCTTCTTGCTTTGTTAATTCAGGGGGTACAATTCCATCCAGAAAGCATCATCACAAGTGAAGGCAAGACAATAGTTCACAATTTTATCAAATTGATAGAAAGGAAGGAAGAAGCAAAATCTCAAAACTAGACAACTCTCTTTACTAACTGTACAAAATTGTGGTTTTGCCTCAATAAACTGATGCAAAACTATGTTCCTTGTCTTTGTTGTAACTTAGCAAAGGTAATTTAAGAAGTAGTCTATACTTGTAACTCCTACTTGTCATGGATTTAATTTGAAATTCTCTAGACAAAGTTGGTTTATTATTAAAGATGATATAATGAGGATCTTGAGATTTCCTTTTTCCACCAGGAAGGAAGGTATTGAGCCAAGGGTCTATCGGAGACATCCTCTCCACCCCACAAAGGTAAGGGTAAGGTCTGCGTACATCTTACTTTTTGCAGATTTTACTTGTGGGATTATACTGAATTTTTTTTTTTTAAGCCAACAAAGTCTTGCATTTTCTTTTGACATCACCACTTCATACCAAGAGACAAGAGTGTGCCATTGCAAGCCCATGAAGTAGGGTGAGCTGATGAGTGAAGGTCAGAGAATGATCGATTTGACGAGTGTAGATCAAAGAGAAGGATTGATTTAGTGTGCTCGTTTTTTATTATTACACAAGTCAATTCAGTAATGATGGTGTTGTTTGACGGACAAATTTTGTTCTCTTAGGCTAAAACAGAAAATACGTGTCATGAGCTTGGGCTATAGTAATATATTCCATTATACATGAGACCTACTTTTTTATTAGACCTAGGGGTGACAGTTGGACAGGTTATAATGGATCAAGACAACAAACGGGTCAAAACTCAATTCAATTCAACCCAACCCAAATTTGCTTGGGTCAAAACGGGTTGGGTAATGAGTTATTGAGCGGTTCAAGACCCAATCCCGATCCAACTTTTACTAAGTTTTACTTACTTTATTTGTTCTTTTTCAATATTTTAGTACTTGATTAAATTATATTTTTCTTTCTTTTGGCTATACAAAACATATCAAATTAAAAAAAATTGACAAGATTTCTCTCGAATCAATTCGGGTTGAATACCAACTCAATTTTAAATGAGTTGAAATGGGTTGAGTTGAGCTAATAAATTATTTCAACGGGTTGGACGAATTGAGTAGGTTGAGTTTAATTTTGACACCCGTAATTAGACTTAATTAATTTATTTGAATTGCTGATAACAATGTTTTTTTAAAAAAAGAAAAAGAAAATCAGAATAACAAAATACGACATGGAGTGCACTTATTCCAAACATGTTTGGCCAATCAGTACGTTTATCTTCTTTTATTTAGGCAGAAACCAAATCCTGCAAATCTTTTTCTTATTTTAAGGATTTATTAATAATAATCACCAAAAATAGAAAAGCAAAAGTCAATTAATTAATAAAAGGTTTATCTCCTACTACCTACTTCTATGTCTAGTTAATGTTTCTTACCAAATTAAAATACATTATGGAAAAGCAAATTTGATAGTCTCCCATTTCAGTTTATGTGACACTTTTTACTTTTTAAGAATTGAATGGTTTAAATTTGATTGAGAATTTACGCATGAAATCTTCAAATTTTTTGAAATAAAATTTATGTATTTCTAAACCAAGTAAAAAGCACTATAAGTCACAATAATTAAAAAATATATAAAAATTTTACGATCAAAGATAAGTTGATTTGAATCTCGAAAATCAGAAAGTATTATATAAATTGGGACAGAAAGACTACTATTATTTGTAATATGAGAAAGAAATATACAGCTACCAAACACTATGTTATGAATTTAGTTTAATAAAAATTCACGACTATCAAGAATGATGATGCAATGAATAGGATTTCTTCACTCTTGATCTGATGTTTCAATTTGGAGTCCATTAAAATAAATCTTGATAAAAAATAATCTATATTACGATATGAATTCAGATTAATCGAGACAAAAACATATATGAAATATAAAAAAGCACACTAAATGTTGGGCCTTAAAATGGATATGGAAAAGCAAAAGGAAAAAAAAAAGAATTAGGAAATTCATGGATTATTAATAATTATAGGAAGTCAAATTTCCTCAAAATCTTTATTATTCTCTTATGGTGGATATTCGGCATATTATTCTTAATTTCTTGTTTTATTCTAATTAATTAATTTCTTACTCTTAATTACACTATTTTTAATATTTATATCCTCTTGAAATGTCTTGGTTTCATGAGATGTGTTGGAGGGTTGAAAGGATACAATTTAGTGACGGAGTCATATTCACTTGAGGGGGTGTCAATCGACACTCTTTTATCAGAAAAATATACATTTAATTAGGTAAAAATATTTTCTTTATGCCTATATATTATATATTTATATCTATGGACTTCTACGTGATTTTATTTTTAAAAATTGTGATATTTCTTAGATAAAATTCTAGCTCCATCACTAACACAATTAATGTGGAATATCATGGGGAACTTATTTTTTCTATTTTCACGAGAAAAACTATTTCCTTAACTTATGATCAGTCGAACATGTTTTTTTTTTTTAAAAAAGAAAAATCTGAAATCGAACATGCCTATATCATATATAACCTACTTTTGGTTAGTGCTTCGTGCATTTTTTCTACTCTCGCTGGTTCATTTTACTTGTCATCCTCATATAATCTAAAATATTTGTCATTTTAAAAAATTAAGATATAATTAATTGTTTACTTCCATTTTAACCCTTAATTATAAATATATTGAGACATTAAAGAGGTGCAAAAGGGGAAAATATTAAATAGAGATAAATAATAAATAATTATAATTTAATTAAATTATTCTCTAATTAATATTAATCTTAAAAAATGTATAAAATAAAATCTGACAAGTAAAATAAATCGAAAAAAGTACTTGATTTAATTTCGTTCAACTATAAATATAGTTTACCAACTTAAATTCTTTTTCTCACATATAGAAATGGAAAATCATACAATAATAATGATAAAAAAATTATCAATTTTAAAAAATAGGAAATAAAATATTAGATATTTTTTTTTTAATCTATCCAAACAGGGTTGACTCAACCATAAGATCACCAAAGCAATGACTTAGGACTCTATTTTTTCCAAAAGATACATTTCATGTACGGCTAGATATGAAAAGAGAAATGACATAGTTTTCAAATAATTGTAGTATCGTTAAGTTTTAACGTGACTCCGTCTATTTTGTTTTCTTATCTTTATCCGGACACCCATATTATTGTTACCATATTTACTTACTATTTTTATTCTTTTGGTATTGAATATTTTGAACTCTCTTGAACTGCCAAACTTTCTGCATTACGTAAAATTTATTTTTGTTTATCTATAAAAAGATCAAATTTACTTTTTGATGTCTTCTTTAAATTTCAATCATCGTAACATGTTAATTATATTAACTTGTCAAAATTAATTACAACACTATTTCGATATCAATATATCAACTTCTCAAATTCTCCGGTCAAATTTTATCATCCTAACTTTATATACTTTCTCTGTCCCATTTTATATGATAGTTTTTTTCTTTTTGATTCGTCTCAAAAAGAATATTACTTTACTCTAATAAAAAATAATTTAACTTTGAAATTTCTTTTTACCATTAACCAAATTAATTTTAACCACAAAAAAATCTAAAAATAATTTTAAATTTACAATATTTTTCTTGTTGAAATGACTGTGCATCGTCGGTTCAGTTCGATTTTAGACATTATCGGTTTGGTTTATTGATTTTTTATTTTTAAATATGCTAAACCAATAACAAACCAATAAAATAATTTTTATCAATTTTTTATTTATCAATTTTAATTCCTTAGTGGTTCGGTTTTTTATTTACCCGATAAGGATGATAATGAGAATTTGCATTAATAAAAGCAAATGAAGTACGAAAAAGTAAAGACTAAATACTAAAGCGGTTAACTAATTACCTAAGTACGATAAAAATTAAAATATATAAAGTACTACTATAGTGTCCTATTATTATTAAATTACTAATATTTAATATTTACGATAGAGTAAAATAGTAAATTATTATAATCTTATTAAGTTATTAATTTATCCATTAACCCAATAGTAAAAATTAATATTTTACCGATAATCCAATAATTTTTTCTCAAAATCATTAAAAACTCAATAACTTAATAACCCAATAACAATAAATCAATAATATTTTTATCAATTCGATTTATAGTTCGGTTTGATTTTTACATCGCAAGCACGAGGGGCGGGGGTCAGTTGCAACCTATATAAACGACATTTCAGCACCAAACTTATGAGTTCTTCACATTATTAATTAATTAATTAACAGAAGAAAAAAATTACAATGCAAGCTATGAACTCATTCCAAAGCATCGGAGAAAATGGTGATTCCTCCGGCGAGCACATGAGTAACTCCCATTTTGATCCGACGTCGTCTCACGATGACTTCCTCCAGCAGATTCTCTCTTCCGTTCCTTCTTCTTCTCCATGGCCTGAAATCTCCGGCGACGGTAACCCGTACAATTTCGACGACCATCAGTCAACTCTCTTGTCTTCCAAGCTCCGGCAGCACCAGATCAACGGCGGTAACTCCGCCGCAGCTGCTAAAGCGTTGATGCTTCAGCAGCAGCTTTTGCTTTCTAGAGGAATCGCCGGCGATCAAAACGACGACGGTTTGAATCCGGTGAGTTTCATCTACCTATAAATTCAGTTCAGTAGAGTGATTGATTAATTAATTACTTAATTGCCTGAATTATAGTAGATTAAATACGAATTAATTACCAAAAATTCAATTGAGTGACAGTTTAATCAAGTCTATGATTATAATTATCTGAATTATTAGCAGATTAATGACGAATTAATTATATACAGGGAAATGATATTTCAGTTCAAGCTCTCTACAATGGATTCGCCGGATCTCTTGGTCAAACCTCAAATCAGTCTCAGCATTTTCATCATTCTCAGGTCTGCATATACACTGCGCAACTCACACATATATATCAATCAATTACAGTACTAATTTTTCGATTATTTATCGAAATAAACTCTCCTTTTCGGAAATAGCCTCTTTGCAGAGAGTAAAAGATCTACTCACACTCTATCCTTCTAAACTCCACTAGTTATATCGAAATAAACTCTACTCATATATTTCAATCAATTACAGAGGTCAATTATAGTTTTAAAAAATCGCTAATGTATAGAAATCAACTTTCCTTTGTACATAATTTCTTCCTCACTAATGCATAAGTTTATGAGTTAACGGCGTGTGAAAATACAGGCACAGAGTTTTGGAGCGCCGGCGGCATCGTTGACGATGAATCAAACGCCGGCGGCAAGTGGTTCAGCTGGTGGAGCACAACCAAAACAGCAGAAAGTTAGGGCTCGAAGAGGACAAGCAACTGATCCTCACAGTATTGCTGAAAGAGTACGTACTTGGAGTATTCGTCTCGTCAGTGTTGCAGTTATTTTTATTTAATTTTTGTCGTATTTTAATGAGTTTGTTAGAATTTGATGGCGAATTTTGTGTTTGTTTGGTTGTGGCTCTGAAATTTTGGATGTGAGCAGTTACGGAGAGAGAGAATTGCAGAGAGAATGAAGTCTTTGCAGGAGCTGGTACCTAATGCCAATAAGGTAATTTCTCTCACTCCTAATAAAAAATAAATTAAAATTATTCTTTTTGTTCTAATATTCCATCTTGATTCCTTTAAGATTTTTAAAATGAAAAAATATTGTAGTGTTAAAAACTACAAACAGTAAATATCGTAAAGTCAAATAGCTTTGTATAATATGCAAAACTTAATTCACATAGTATTAAAAATACTCTTCTACTCGATTAAATAAATTTAAATACACTTCAGAATTCTTATCAAATTAATATGTATTTTTAATATTTATGATAGATCGAGGGTCTATTTTAATTTGATTAGTCAAGTAAAGAAATATTTTTATGACTGCTAATAATTCGGAATAAAACTAATAACTTGCGTCAAGTTCAAATATATTTTTAATAATTTTCTCTATTTTATTTCAAACTTACTGACATTTTGTTTCAATGTAAGCGTTTTAATTTGAGAAAATTTAGGATTTAATAAAATAAGTATCATCTAAATTTAATAAAAGACATGTAGAATGTTGAAAATATAGAGTTACCAAAAATTAAATTTAAAGAGTTTCTTTTTAAATTTTTGTATAAAACATTACTTGTGCTAGTATTTACACCAAATTATGTAAATTTATTATAGTCAAATAATTTAATGAGATAAAAAATATCTATTAATACTAATTATTAGTTACAAACTAACGTCTATCGATGTATATATAAACACGTAATATGTATTAATTATTGATTCAATATAAACACTCATTATTAAAAACAAAAATTTAGAATTATCTAAAGATATCGATTGTAAAAAAAAAAAAACACTTAAATTTTGAATCGAGGTAATATGACTTATAGGACATATATATTTGATAAGTATATGGTAACCTTTAAACTTCATATTTTATCTTAATGACATAATTTTATAGTGATTGCTTCTGTGTCATTCCACATCTGTCGTCCACGTGTCTAACATAAATCAGATTGGGAAACGTGTTAAGAATAAATATCGACTATATTAGTACTTGGGATTAATCTGAAAATGAGATGCTGTAATCGAAATCCGCTATACTATAGTCAGTTTAATAACTTATTAGTCGTAATTCAACATCTATATCTATTTAAAATGTATATTAGGCATGTTACCAAAGTACCAATTGTTCATTATAGTATTTCTTTTTTCCTTCTTTCTCCTCTTTTAATATTTGAAGATTATACTTAATTAAATGTAAGTTAAATGTTGATACTACTATAAGTCAAATCGCAATAGCTACAGAAATTTAAATTTGAAGGAGACGTAGTATATTATAGTTTAATACATAGTCAATCTTTGAAATTTGTCACGATATATATATGACAAAGGGAATTCGTATTCTCTATCCTTTAGTGCACATAGGGTAAATCTCTATTCTTATATAATAGCTTTCAAACCACATAGGAGAGACAATCTGTACTAGACAAGTCCAATGCGATGCGCTCAACCCAGAAGGCAAAATCCTTACTTTTACTGGCAAGAGATTTCGAACTTGAGACCTCCAACATGAAAGTCTCAAGCCAAACCATTGGGCCACCTCGAAGGATATTTATACAGTTGAACTAAGTCGTGCTTTAATGAGTTTTTCAATCCAACTCCTAATAAAGTATTTTAATTAGACGCTTTTGTTTAGATTTTAGATTCTTTTGCATGTGTTCTTATTTGTCTACTAGTTAGTTAATCATATAAAATATATCATCTTCTTTAATTATACGATCAACCTCAAATAGAAAAGCTTAAAGTTTTACGGCTTATTGAAATGAATGTGTATAATTAAATAAAATAACACATTTTATGTGATTAACTTAAATACCTAATAGACAAATAAGAACAAACGGAAAAAAAACAAATTTAAATCAATAGGAATTTAAATGTCCAATTGGAGCAAAACTTAGTTGGAGAATCTAAACCAAATATTCAAACACCTTTTAAGGGTTGATAATGTATTAAGTGTTACAAAGTTTGATTTTGTATCAAGTCTCACTATGTATATAATTTCTTAGTAGCAATATGTGTAGACTATATATATGGGTTCGAAATTTATGGTTCTCATCATAAATTTATTACTTTTTCCATTCTAAAATAAATCTCATCTTTGTAAAAAGAAAAAATTATCCCAAAATATGTGTTATTTTAGAAATTCAAGACAAAAGATAAAATGTTAACTTGTGGATCGAGCTCGTCGCACCGAATTATCTTAGTGCAAGTTACCATGATTTGCAAGTTATTGCATAGGAACAAAGATTTTATCCTATGTGCACCTAAAGAATAGTTGTTGCAGATTTTTCATGTCATAAAAAAGAGATAGTATATTTTTTCATTTATATCCTTATACTTCATCTTTTTAATAGTGTCCAATTTTCTATAAACATTGATGGTAGAAATAGTTTAATTAACTAATATTGTATCTATTTTTTTTTTTAAAGGATATTATTTTTGCTAAAATGCTACTCATTTTGAAACGGAGGGAGTGTATAATGAGATCATGGATACAAATCTGTTTCTTTTATGTCATATATGACACACTTATTATTGTGCCTTAAGACATGGTGATAAGTTATTTTATTAGCTAATTATTGCAAAATGAACGATATAATATTCGTAACTAACGTGATTGTGATTTATGGAATGACAGACAGACAAGGCTTCAATGTTAGATGAGATCATCGACTATGTCAGGTTCCTCCAGCTCCAAGTCAAAGTACTATCTCTCTTTCTCTTTCTTCACATTTATTGTTCTTAGACTTAAAAAATTGAAATAGATCAATGCTTCCCAGTTGGCAAAATGGGATGGAGAATGTTGTTCTAGTTTAATTTCCAACTTGGTTTGTGAATATGTGTCTATGGTATAATTGGTAAAGTAAAAATTTTATAAAGAAGATTCAAAATATAAAGACCGTGAACATACAAATATGTTAAGAAAATTCAAAATTATTTAAGATCATTCGATTCCATAAGTCGATTTTAATCAATATAGGGCTACTTCATTTTAGGGAAGAGAACTTAAGCCAAATTCGAGCCCTTAAACTAAATGGTGAAATAGATGTCCTTAACCAACGAGATAATGGAGTTCTTTATGTCAAATGGTGTCATCACTTCTTATATTTACAAATATTTTGACGTACAAGTTATTTTATGTATAAAAATAAAAAGTTTCTCGATAAGTAGTATCAGTGACACCCCTCCTCACATGTTCCAATGTCCGTCACCCGTGAAATAGAAGTCCTATTGGCCATTTCTATGACTATAACTCCATGGTGTTTCTGCTTCTCTTTTTTCATTTTTCTCTTCTCCTGTGTTTAGGTTCTGAGTATGAGCAGATTGGGCGGTGCTGCAGCTGTTGCTCCCCTAGTTGCTGATAGGTCCTCTGAGGTACTACATTATACACCATAGTTGAAATTTCAGTCATTTCACATTTCTCCTATAATGGAATTGTAGGATTTCTCCACCTTAGTCAGAGTTTAGATGTTTGAGCTTGAGTCCTAAGTATAGACACTCCCTTTAATGTTCGAATTAGTTAGGATCCTAATGCTCAAACACCCTATCAAAGTGTATCACTTGCTGTAGTTTTAATTGGTTATTAATGGAGTGAGTACAATAAACGGAAAAGGAAATAGAATCAATGGTCAGTGCCCTATGTATATGCTAGAGGAATATACCTACAAGGCTTTTCATTTAAAGAAAAATCAACAGAGGATGAAAATGGCATAGTACTTTGATCATAGAGAAAACATGGGAACAGTTCTTGAACAGACAAAATAACTCCAATTTGTCCCTCTAAAATTCTGTCAGCAGAATGTGACAAACCATAAAACTCACCTTTTTTAGCCTATTTTTCACCTCCAAGCTTAAGAGCTTTCTCCTCTTATTTTAATTTATTTCAGAAGAATGACATATTTTGTACTCATTTTTTTTAATTCTTAAACTTTTAATTTAGGAAGCAATAACATTTTCTGATATTATCACCTGGTATTCTCACTCGCTGTTTCTAGTAATTCAGATCAATGCTATGTAGAATCTCTTAAATGGGGATGTAACCCCTTTTAGAAATTTTAATTTGCAATTGTAGCCTTCAACTCAAAATCTTTAATGGATGGATAAGGTGTCCACTAAATTTGAAAGTTTTTGATCAAATTACTTGAGATATTCGTAAAAATGTCTAAACTTCAAATTATGAATTCATTTTTAAATTCGATCATCTTATCTAGATGTTGATTCAATATTTGAGCTTTATGGCAACAACTTCAAGTTAATCTTATATACTAATCCTTATAAATATTTAAGGAATATTTAAACATATATAAAAGTGATCTGAACGTACAGAAACTGCTGAAGTCACGTAAACTTGTAATTGGAACAGTAGATTTGCCCCTCACGTAATTGACCTTCATAAAAGGCATGTTCTTATTGCTATAAAAATATCTTGACATATTTAAGAATTTAATATTTCTGAAAAATATATTCCTACTTTTCACTAGTGAAATTATGACATGTTTCTAAATTTAGTATTAGTAAAACTTTAATTTTGAAAAATTCATTTTATCCCTAATGAAATAATTTTTGGCCACATAAATATCTATTACTTATTTTAGATCACAAGTTTTAAAAGTTTTCCATTCTTTTCTTAAAAACTCCATACTAAATTAAATTAAATCATATAAATTGGGACGGAGAGAGTACTTGTTTAAGAAAATAGTAATATCCTCTTTGTCATATTTTAGTTGTCTTGATACAATCTTTAAGAAAAAATTAATTAAAAGTGATGTTTGACTGATATATCCTTATAAATAATTAAACTTTTATTATATATACGCCTACTTAATTCTAGAATAATTAATGAAAAGAATAAAATAATTCTTTAAAAAGTATAATTCATTCTCGCTTGATTATCTAAATTAAAAATTATTTTAGGACAAATACTTTTAATATATATAACAACTAAAATGGACGCAAGTATTAATTAACAATTTGATTTACAGGGAGGAGGTGATTGTGTACAAGGAAATGGAGGCCGGGGCGGCAGTAACGGAACGACGTCGTCGGCCAACCAAGAGAGCAGCATGACGATGACGGAGCACCAAGTAGCAAAGCTGATGGAAGAAGATATGGGATCAGCCATGCAGTACCTTCAAGGAAAAGGCTTATGCCTTATGCCAATTTCCTTAGCCACAGCTATTTCCACCTCCACGTGTCACTCCATGAAACCCAACAACAACCCACTACTACTCGGCGGAGGCTCCGCCATCAACGGCGGTGGTGAGACCGGCGGTGGGCCGTCTTCTCCTACCTTGTCGGCTTCCACTGTTCAATCAGCAACGATGGGCAATGGCGGGACTTGAGTTAGTCCTATCCCAAATGTGACCCAACGTTTTTATTTAGAAGCAATTTGATTTTATATTTCTCATTCTATACTTTTATGGAATTATTTATAGCTATATAAACACTCACGACTTATTTTAGAATATAAGTTTCAAAAATGTTGTTTTCTAAACATTGTCTTCAATCAATCAAATGTATCATACGCAGATTTTATTTCTGAGTCTAAAACAAGATACCAAATCTCTTTGGAAGGAGTAAAGGCTTTTTTAAAAATTACATGAGTATGATTTTTAGTAATTTCTAATTTGAACAGACGTTAAACTACTGCGAAACGAATAGTATTGAGGATTTTTTTAATATGTAATAGTAACAGATTATAATTATGTTATGATAAGGGGATATGATTAAACGAGTGATTAAAAGAATTACTCCTTTCAACAATTGTCCAGAAATCCAGGATCTGGAAAAGTTAGGGAGTACTTGTTTATTTATAGTAAAATAATATAGTTAGTTTGTCTTGAGTATATCTGGAAATTCTATTCCTATATTTGATTAATATCTTATTTCATGGTTAGGCCAAATAATTTGGTTATATATAAAATAAAATAATTGTTCATTTGACTTTTGAAAAGGAACTAACTAGTTCTAACGAAAGAAGTTTCCTCTTGCTCTTAGAAGAGACAGCTAGAAAACAGATCTTGTTGACATTTTTAATTTCATTTTGGGAGAAAATGAAGCCAAAGAACTTTGCTTCTTTGTTGATTTCTTGATAAAGGAAGATAGGATAAATATACAGGATTTTATTGCCAAAAGATTCCATTGATGTGTTATTTTTTGTGAGAATTTTATAAATGTGCAAATCATAAGTATTCGAATATAATTGAATTTTGGTGTTTTTTTGGGTAAATAGTTGGTCATGAAGATCCACAAAATGTCACAACTTACCCAAAATTGTTTCTAGATAGTTGGATGAACCTTGAAATTTTATCCTGCAATGAGTTTAAAATCTATACAATATTACTGTACAAAAAATATTTACATATTATTTATATGATAATAACTACTTATAAATATATATATACACCTACTATTCGTATCACAGAGATGTGGGCGATAGGAATAGATCAGCTGGTGTATCTTTGATTGCGTCGGAGTTTGAAACCTCGGTTAGTACTTACTCATGATTTTCACTCACTTCATTAATCGCTACGCTATAGTATACCATTGGATGCTCGACAGAGTGATATAGCTAATGAGAACACAGGACTAGTTGTAAACACAAATTCCAATTGTTTCTGAAGCACAAATCAAGAGTTTATGGAGTCACAATCACATGCAGCTAGCAAATGTGACTGTAGGTAGGAGCTTTGGAAAATAATTGATCATGATATAATCTAAAATTTTCAGCAGCAGAAGCTTCCCAATTGTCAAGAAGCAACACTGATAAAATCACATAATATCCAGGACAAATGCTAATTTTAGAGTTCCCTAAATACGATGGAAGGAAAATAGTAACTTTGAGAAAGCTCTTGATCATTCCTATGTTGATAGAACAAAACAGTTTGCAGCTGCATTGCTCCGTGTCTCCAAAAATGTTACCGCACCCGTGTCGGATTCTCCAAAAATACACTATTTTCGGAGTATCCGACATGTATCCATCGATATTTTTGAAGAGTCCGAGCAACATAACTTTGCAGTGATATGTGACTCAAAGCAATTTAGTAAGTCTTGGCTTAATGCCTTCTATATTTTACGCACAAGCACCTAAAAGCTATGTTGCTCCGATTCTCTGAAAATACTGATGTCGCCGCACCTGTATCAGATCCTCAATAAATAAATTTCAAGGATCTGACACATTCGATGACAATTTCGAAGGATCCGAGCAACCTAGCCAGGACTACTAAATCCTTCTCCTTTTTCTAGTGTTAATATATCTAGTAGCCATTGGAGTTCCTGTTCTTTTGTTTCAATCATTCAAACTAACAGTCAAGTAACTCTCTTGAAATACATATCCACCATTCACATGCTTTATTGGGGATAAGTATTGTGCATTTCTTCATTACACCAACACCAACCTTAGGTACTTTTCTACAAAGCATTTGTTCAATATAGCAGTTAGCAGACAAAGTCTATTGGAAACAGCCTTCTCTATCTTACAAGGTAGGGGTCAAGTCTGCGTACACTCTCAACGGCCCAACCTCCCCAAACCCCACTACTATGAATCTAGGATTACATTGGATATGTTGTTGAAGCAATTAGCAGGCAAAGTATAAACAGCTTAGTAGAAGTGATGCCACTTCCGCTAACATTTCACTGAGGGAGGCGTAAGTATAGAGAAAAGCTCCTTTTAGATTCTCATTCAATAGCAGAAAATCAAAATGATTTCACTTGTTATAAATCAATCAACTACCATCATAGTGGCATTTTGACAACAGGTAAACACATTCAATTTTGTCTGTTGATACTACAACAACAGCAACCTACCGAGTGTAATCCCACAAAATGGAGTTTGGGGAGGGAGGTGTACACAGACCTTACCCTACTCTAGAGGGTAGCGAGGCTGTCTCCGTCTCTCCTATGGACCCCCAGCTCAATGAAACACAGATGAAAGGAGTTCAGAAAAGGAAATAACAGAAATGAAGAAATCATGGAAAAATACTACAAAAAGCATGACAAAGCATTCTGCCCAGTAACTATAACGATCTGTTGATACTAGTTGTATTAAATGCCCCACAGATTGGACCATATAAGAACAGAAGCAAAAGAATTAAAGATCCTAATCCAAATAAATACCATTCTGTATACTAAATTGAAAAGAATAGCAGAAAAATACTTCACTCGAGAAACTGTATAACTATCAAAGTTAAATTCCTGTTCCGAAGGAAAGGCAGAGACTCCATGTTACATTTATTTTCACTCTGCAAGTAAAATACAGTCTTAGGATCTTCTAAGCTCACGTAGAACAAACGACCAATACAAAAAGAAGCATGCTACTCAATGGTTGATCCCTAGGAATTCAGCATGTTTAGTACTCCTACTCGTATATAGAATTTCTGAACATTCAAAGCAATAATCAGCCAACAATTTTACCACGAAGCCAAGCTTTAAACCCCTGCAAGATAGTTCAACCAAGCCAATAAACCCGTCAAAACACTCTTCATGCGCTCGTCAAAAGAATTGAGAAAAGGATAGACGAATTAGCAATTAATTCTCACTAATCAAGACTTGCTATCAATCACTCACATGCAAATTTTACAGGCAAACTCGAAACACCAGTCTGGATAGCAGCCACGTAAAAGTAACTCGATTTCAGGACACCAAATGCACAATCAATTTGCTGCTTGCACATACACATATCTCCTCTATGCTATTTTTCTTTTTAGATATGAACTTGATCGATCCTCCTCCAACAAACACATTCCCAGGAGTCTAACCGTTACTTGTATGCCTTGCTCCCTACATAACTCAGACCCCAAACCTTGTTGTTAGAGGAGGACCCTTCGTACCAGGCAATTCCGCTCTTGAGCTCATTTATTCCAGTGTCATCCAAAGTGAAAAGTGCAAAAAGCTCGAGAGTTTTATGGAGCTTGAAGCGCAAAGTGCGGACTTAAATGATGAAAGGCGCAATGGAGGAAAAAAATACAAACATGTATGTGTAGTTCAATACTATTAATTATAAGCACGAATAACACATACAACAAGAAGTACATACCTAGGGTAATTAATCTAAGAAAATTACGATAAAGTGAAATATCAATTGGTTAATCTCACTTCTTCAAGTGTATGCTGATTGGAAAGGAAAGGTATGTTTTGGAGACTTGATGACAACACTGAAGTGCCCGCTAAGCAAGGCACGGTGCTCAACATAATCGCCTTTGACAACACTAATTTATACTAATTCATGAAAATGCTAGAAGTGAAATGAAGTTGTCCATTCACTATAAAAATGCAATCTTTACCAATTTGAACTCAGTATCTAGAAAATTCAGCAGCCTATATCAAACACAACAATAGTCATATGTAACTATCAACATGAACAAAAGGGTACGTAAATATAAAGCTCGGGAAGTAACAACACACCTCTCCTTGAGTCATTATCATCCAAAAGTCTTTGAACCCTCTTCTTAGCACAATACTGTCTATCAAAATGCTTAACCTATGCATACCAAAACAGACACAAATAAACACCAATACATTAAGAAAAAAAAGCTAAAATCCCAGACTCCATAACGAACAAAATAGAAAAAAGAACCCATATCCATCAAGTTTTTAGCTTTAATGACCTTACCCAAGTAGGTCTACATTGTTTCACATATTCCTCCCTGGTTTTCTTGCATTCAACAGGGTATAAAAGGCCAACTGTCGCGATTTCCGTAGGTTTCTTACTAGATTCTTTCTCCAGGCATGAATAAAATGCATCTCTTGCCTTTAGAACAACAATTCAATACCTTCAATTAGCTTTATCAAGATCAGGGGTGAAGCCAGAAATTTTACAAAGGGGTGTCAAAATATAAAAAATAAATACACACCTAAAGAACAACAACAACAACATACCCGGTGGAATCCCACAAGTGGGGTGTTAGGGAAAATGTATGCAGACCTTACCACATTTTATCCTCCTCCTAGACCCCACTTGTGGGATTTCGCTGGTATGTTGTTGCTGTTGTTTGTTCAACAGACCCATTGGCTTTAGCTCAAACAAATAACATCAAATAACCCAATAAGCTACACTTTTTAGAATCCATAACCCATAAACTCAAAATCCTAACTCTGTCCCTAATCAAGATTGATCTTAATGTACAATTTTTGGAGCTTAAAGAACAAAAATTTGTGCAAAAAAATGGAGAAAAATTATACCTTGTAGCAAGAAATTCGAGCTTGTGAGAGAACATCTGTATGGATTTTACCAGTATTTTGTGAAGCATGGGCTTCCAACGCCATTGACAACCAAAAGAGGAAGCTAAGGGAAGAAAGCAACTACATACAGTGAGAAAAATGAAAGAAGCTTTAGTTTTTGGGTCACTGTGATGTTTACTAGCCCAAATAATATGGGCCAAAGAGACTAGACAACATGGGCTATTTGAAATTTTTTGTAAGCCCAACTTCACACTTTTTTATATTGGGAAATTTTTCATAAATAGTCTAGGTTTGAAACTTAATATGGTCAAATAATTATATTTTACATAATTACACAGCATAACTTCGACTATGTGACCTGGAGGGGAGGAGAGAGGCGAGCGATATTAAGATAGGGAGGAGAGAGGCGAATTGTATATGTATATATGTCAAATTGTATATTTATATCTATCAAATAATTGTATATGTGTAACTAATATACGTATGTATTTGTATATATGGCAAGGGAGATTAGGAGAGGGAGGAGAGAGGCGAGTGAAATCGATAGAGGGAGGAGAGAAGCGAGCGAGAGAGGGCGGAGAGTGGAGAGAAGTGAATTATATATCTATATATCTATATATATATATATATATGAATTGAGTAATTGTATATCTGGCAAGAAATTGCAGAGAGAGAGGCGAGAAAGAGAGGAGAGAGAAAAAAAAAAAAACTCTAACTATAGTTATAAATTGTAATTTTTTTTAAACTATAATTGTATAATGTAAATACATATCATATGTTTGCCTAGTTACGTTATTTTTCCTTTTATATTTCAGCCCGTTAGGTTGTGTGTATTAGTACAGGATGATTTTCATGAATTTAATTGACGGTCTTTGATTTACTTGACATTTTAGTTGATTAATCATAAATAATTTGGTGATCAATACTTGCCATAACAGATATCATCTTTTGTTGTTTTGGAATCATGAAACATGAGTTCATGATTATAGGTGTCTTTGTATGTGTTCATACATACTAATTTTTCTAAATTTAATTGATGGATTTTTGTTTTGACAATTGAAATTGTGGGACGATCATTTAATAGGGATAATTACATAAATAATATATTATATATCAAATATTATTTTTTTTTAGGATACTTTTTTTTATTACGGGTTATAATATATTTTATCAATAAATTACCCTACTCTTCTCTTTCTTTCTCTCCTTTTTTTTTCTCTCCGTCTTCTCTTTGCTGGGAGCACGTTCTTTTTTTTTTTTTTAATTTCATTTTCTCTCTTTTTCTTCCTTCTCATTCAACTCATCATCTTTAATATTATACATTGTTATGAATTTTATTATTATTATTTTAATAAATATAATACATTTTCATATAAT
>JBCEWC010002464.1:3511-34332 GCA_038996855.1 Solanum aculeatissimum
CCGAGCATCTCAATTTCTCCATAATTTGATATTGGATAGCTTTTGAATTTTTTCAAAATCGTGCGTAAAATCAAGTGCCTTGAACTACAAGTGGCTTGAATTCTCATGTAAGCTGAGATATGTAGGAAACCCAAGACCAGGAAGCGGACTCAATGTTGAAAACTCGGTTGTATTCTAACCTTTGCTCTCAAATTTCATTCCCGAGCATCTCAATTTCTCCATAATTTGATATTGGATAGCTTTTGAATTTTTTCAAAATCGTGCGTAAAATCAAGTGTCTTGAACTACAAGTGGCTTGAATTCTCATGTAAGTTGAGATATGTAGGAAACCCAAGACCAGGGTCCGACCATAATTTCTCAGAGTTCGTACCAAAAGCCTGTCAAAAGATGAAGATGTGGTCAGATAAAATTAAATTTGTCAAGTTTCTTTATCCACAATCTCTTTCATCGATTAAATCCAAAGAAAGGGGCAGTTGTTGACATTCAATTTTTACCCTCCACAATATGAATTAGTTATTGAGCTTTTAACTTTTAAACAATATGAAATAATTTCCTTTCAAAAATGAAAAAAATATTTTTCAATGATTTTTTGGGGTTTAAATCTTTTTATTTCTAAATTATGTTTATGTACGCTATATTTTATATTTTAGTTTCAAATGTTACGTATTTAAATTTTACTTCTCATTCAATTTTCATCAAGTTTTCAATAAGAATTTTGTTATCTTTGGTTCAATTACTTTTAGAATTAATCATTTCCTAGTTAGATTAATTATTTTAAGTTGTTGATATTTAAAAACTCCTTAATTAATTTAAATGATTTTGTCTCGTGATCAATTTAATTAATTTATTCAAATTGATCATATTTTAAAGGATCGTGATTGCAATTTCAAGTGGCCGATATTTAAATCCAAATCCCCTTACCCTTCTACTCTTTGTTTCAGCCCAATTTTAATCCCTTTTAGACCCAATTTATTTCTTTTTTAGAAACCACTCCAACCCAATCCAAATTACTCCCGCCCCAGCCCAACAATTGACCAATATCGACCCAAAAATAATCCCTGACCTGACCCGTTCTCTATTTTTCTTCAGCACATATACACATATATATCTATTCACACATATATTCCCTCACAACAACACACAGACCCCCTTTTCTTTTTTCTGTTTCTCCCCTATGCTCCTCACCTACACTCACGCTCCTCTTCGTCTCCTTCAACGAAGAACAATAACAAATCAATCTCCCCAGAATCTTCCTCCCAACGGCCTCGTCCCCTTGTCCCCTATACGTGTCCTCTCCTCATCTCCTTTATCATTTGAAATATTCCAGGTGGCTCAATCTTGTGCTTCTCTCTCAAATCCGAGGGCCGAAACCTTTAATCCGTTAGGGATTTTGAACGGATTTGGGAGATTCTTATCCCCAAGCTTTGAAATTTGAATTCGAATTCAATTTTTGTCCCAGAATTCCCCAAATTGACCCCAAAATTCCCTTCCATTTTGCCCTAATTTCAACCCTATTTAAACTCCTCTTCATCACTGATTGAGGGCAGCCATCCTTCACTCTGAGAAAACCCTAAAATTTCCTATACTAGAAAGTCTGTTAGCTCGAGAAGCAACTCGGAGAATTCAAAGAATTTTTTTAGTAAAGCTACTTGAAACTCGAAGGTTAGAAATCTAGGGGGTTTAGTCTCAAATGAAGCTCCATTTGCCGTGGTGAAGGGTTTATCTTCTCGTCGACGTCTCAGTCTCGCTGCTCTCCAAAAGGTAACAGCTTGACCTTTAGATTGTTGTTTGTGACTGGTTGGTGCTGCATTTTTGCTGTTTATGGTCGTTAAAGTGGTTTCTGAGCTCATGAGTGGCGTTATGCGTCACAGAACCTTGGTCATGTGTTGATTGTTTGTTTCTTATTCAAAGCATGTTTTATTCTGTTCAGTTTCAAGTTTTTCAGTTAGTAGTGCGTCAAAATTGGTTTATTTTAGCATCTGTCTTAAGTTATACGAACTTGAATCTATTTTAAATGATTTTTGATATCATGATTGCTTGTTCTGTTTATTCCTCTCTCATTTACTGAAAATTCCTTAATGTTTTGGGTCTTTTTGGTCGTATTCTTATTCCAGTCTAATTAATGAGACTCTCCTATATGTTCATGAGTTACGTTATGTTTGTTTGAATGCATTCTACTATGCCTGTTGTGTTTAGCTAAAGCCTAACCCATGTTTGTCTTCATTTTGACGATTCAAATCTGTTTTAGTCACAATGAAAATGATTCATCTTGGTCTGGTTTTTTACGAAGTAAGCTGTAGTTTTGCCTAAGAATTAATTTGTTCTAATCTCGTACTAAGTATGTGGTGTTCTTGGATGTTGTCTGGTAGTGTTTAAGGCTGGATTCATATTCCTTTCAATGTGTTCTTCCCCTATTCACTGTTTTGCTTTGAATACTTCAAAGAGCTTCATTTTATATAGAAAAGCGTATATCATTCATTTCTTTTCATTCGTGTTTGTGTTATTGTTGTGATATTGCTGACTGTTAGTTGTTAGGATGACAATTTTCAGAGTTATAGAGTTATGTGTTAGATGTAGAGGTCCTGTTTCGAGTTTCCCTTCATATTTTCGTTCAATCTCCGTTGTTCGTGTTTGTTCTGTCTAAGATTACTATGTGATTATTAATCTATTGTAGTGTTATTGTTTGTTATCCCCTGTTAAGAACATTTTTTTTAAGGTCGTAAAATTATGTTTAAGTGGTAAGAGTCTTGTTTACATGCCGATTTGGTGTTTCTTGTTTGACCTCTACTGCATTAAGGTGGTTTGAAGCTTTTCTGGTCAGTAACTCTTTTAAAATGGCTCATTTTTCACCATCTCAATACTTTAAAAATTGAATTTTTAACGTGAGTTTAAGGTTTTTTTGCTAAAATGATCGCAAATCTGTGATTGTGTTGCTGTAAAGAGTTTAATTTTTCATCTTTATCTCTGCCTCAAATTCTTGGTTTTGTCTCTGTTCTCTTCGAAGTTGCATGATTAAGTTTTATTTGATTTAATAATTCAAGGACTAAGCTGCTCTGCTCTCGCATCTATGGTTTGCGGTATGTTACTTGTTCTACTAGCAGTGATAGGAATTAAATAAGCAGCTTGTTTTCTTCAAACTGAATCTTGTTTCTTAAATTGTATTTCCATAGTTTGTGGATTTTCTCTGTCACTGTTCCCCTTTGTTTCTCCTCTTCACTTTTACATCTTTGTTTCGTTTGGAACTTCTAGCTATTTTCTATGACTTTGTGTGTTGAAAAATGATTAAGATCATTTGCATCTTTGAGTTCCTTTTGTAAAGCAACCTATGAACCTCTTGAAAATTTGAATCTTGTTTTCTGAAGTATATATGCAAATCTGATCACTAGAAGCCTCAATTTTATTTAATTTCAAGCATATTCATCCTTGTTTCAGTTTTGTTATTTTCAAGCACATCAGTGCTTTTGGCTGCTACCTGTTAGTTTGTTATAATGCATGATTTTATTTCAAAGCCTCACTTTTCTTATTACTTGTTTTTGGGTTGCTGCACATGTTCAAGTATGCTGTCATTTGCTCTCTCTCTGTTTACAGTTGTTGCTAAGAACAAAGTCTGGTTGAAATAAGTTTCACTCTTGTTTCAAATTATGAATTCGTCCAATTTTTGGTTCATTTAAGATTATTCCTTTTGAAATGGATCGTTATATGTTTGATTGGAATGATTAATAGTAGCTCATTTTTCTCGTCTATGCTAAAATGCTAGGTTTTATCTTTGTTTCTCTTTGCATGTGACATTCATCCATCCGAGTCCTTTTGGACCTTCTCCCTTGCATTTCGGGTCGCTCTCAGGTTATAGAAGGCTATTGCGAGTCTAGGAGGTTTCCAAGGCTGATATGCATACACTATATCAGCAGCAGGAATTAAGGGTCATGTTGGCCCAGATCTTTAGAAATTAAGGACAGGTTGACAATTTGGGTCTGCTAAGCCCAAAGATTTGAATTTATTTCTTACTTATTTGGTTATTGTATTTATTTGCTCTTGTTTGACTCTAACTCTAACTTTTTATTGTTTTGTTTTAATCTAATTAAATTTCCCGAAAGTCAAACCATTTATGTTAAATTTCATTTAAATAATCTTGTGACTTTTTAGTTAATTTGTTTTTATCGTGTGAAAATTCTTAATTGCTCAAATTATTTTAAGTGTCCTTTTTTCAAATGAATATAAATTTCCCCTCTTTTAACACTTAGCCACTTTTAGTAAAGTTTAAACTTTTAGAAAGTTAATTTTCTCCTTAATTTTTCTAAGTTTTATAAAATTAGACAAGTATAGCTAGATTTTAAATACCTTAGGATATTTTCTTAAATAATTTTTTATGCTTTACTTGGTTTTATTAAAGTCCTCTTTTAAACTAATTTTCAAAGTTAGTCAAAATGTCTTAATCACCGGTCAATCGTAAGTTAGTGACTACTTTGAGTGATTAAGTTCTTCTCAAAGTAAAAATTGAGTCTCTTATCCGGATCTTTGAAAATTTTAAGATTTTTTTGTTAAGTCTTAAAATTTAATTGGTTTTTTAATTTTTCTTAAAAAATTAAGCGGTGATTGTATTTTTTTGGAAAATTGATTTGACTTAAATTAATTAAGTATTGAATTGATTTTTTGAAAATAGTTATTTTTTACAATTAACACCACCACCAACACCAACGTCTTCACCAACAGTTGCACCACTAACAGTTACACCAATATCACCACCAATATAAAAATTATTTTTGAATGTTGTTGCGTCTGCATTCCCAACACTAGCAATAAATTTATCAATAACTCTAGAAGCATCAAAATTCCTTTCAACCACAGACAAATTCCTTTTAATAGTCGATGCTCCAACCAAATTCTCTCGAAGTTTTTCAAGCTTGGAATCTATCTTGACTTTTTTCAATGGAACAAATTCAAAAATAAATTTCATCTCCATCTCAGTGATTGAAGGAGCTATCCACGGGTACACAATCT
This sequence comes from Solanum aculeatissimum, assembly GCA_038996855.1. NCBI lineage: Eukaryota > Viridiplantae > Streptophyta > Magnoliopsida > Solanales > Solanaceae > Solanum > Solanum aculeatissimum. The sequence goes on from JBCEWC010002464.1 coordinate 8,510, forward strand.
ATGCATACAAAAATAAATGTTAAGGTAGAAGTATGAATAATATCCAACACATGTGATAATTGCACTAATTATTCTGTTTAATATCAGTAATTGTTGTACTTATTTCAGCAACTGCTATGCTAGCTATAACAATTGCTGAGGACAGATATAATAATTGCTTAAATTATCTCAACAACTGTTGTGACAGCTACAATAATTATTGAGACTAGGCACAATAACTGTTGAGACTAGACACAAGTTAGCCAAATAATTAAGTGTGATAATTATTCTAAGTATTCCGTTTAACATATTTCAGCAACTACTATGATAACTATAACAATTGTTGAGGATAGGCATAATAATTGCAGAAATTATTTTAGCAACTGTTGTGACTGCTACAATAATTGTTGAGACTAGGCACAACAACGACTGATACTAGACACAAACTAGCCAAATAATTATTGAATATAATACAAAATGAGAATGAAAAATCTTACTAAGTCAGACGGGGATCAAACAAATCATCAATTTTAATAAAATTGTTTTTCTTTGTATTCAACCATCTGAGAATTTTTGGACAAGTTTTTCATCTAATAAATTTTTAAACCGACTCCGAAGATGGGGAATGATTTCAAATATCCAAACCTATATAAAATAATATCATCACAAATCAAAATAATGAACCAAACATTAATAAAGATGAAAAAATATTGAACAAAGTTTACCATGAAAGTCCAAGGAAAGCCAAAAAGATTGGTTGCTTTCCCTGTTGGGTTTAATTCCTCCAAAGATATTCAATGGTGAGTGTGAATCTTTCCTGGCCCCATGAATGGACACGAAATGCTTTACGATTAGCACAAAGATCAATCTAATCAACAAGAATTCTTGTGCTTTGATCGCGTGCACAAAGAATACTATGCACGAACCAAAGTAAGCACAGTGACTTCTCGCAACCTCTTCAGAGTTTAGAAAAGCAATCAAATCCTTCTCTCTGAAACTTTTTTCGATTAACTTACGCAATTTCTTGTGTTTTTCAACAACCTTAGAACTCTTGGATGACTTCTCCAATCGAGAAACAACACTAAGAGTATGATGCCAATTTAAGTCTGTCATGATTGCAAATTCTTTCATGCCGAAACAAACTGGCTTGCCACAATAATTGATCCAAATTGCATTTTTTCATCACAAATATCCTTCGCCGAAGAAGTTGATATACTAAGCTCATAGAAAACTTTAAAAAAATTTCCTCAGATATGTCTAAATACTTTCCAAATATATTAGATAAAAAATATCTTTACAAATTTTTTACCACCATAACCTTTCTAAAATCAACAAAAGATTTTTTCATAATCGATCGAATAACAATATCATCTTTTAAATCATGATTGTGATTATCCAAGAATGTCTGCAAATCATAGTTTGAAAATTTAATATTCTTAACATCTGTTGAAGGACTGTTAGGAGGAGAATCAGCAATGGAAGCAAAAGGGACATTGTCTAATTTGCTTGCTTGTTTTGAAGCCGAATCAGCTTTGTCACATATATTTTCTTCTTTTTCTTCTTCTTGCTTTGAAGAAGAATCAACTTTATCCCTTGCCAATTATTGTTGAGCCTCAAACCCCTCATTTGTTTGTCTAGGACTTCAGACCACCTCCTTTTCATCTACCATTGTGGCATCAACACGTAAAGTAGATGCTTGTGCTTCTACTTTTACTTCTACTTTTATTTGGGATTGTGAATTAAGTCTACTATATTTATGAAGAGGTTTGTTTGAAATAATTTTTCTTTTTGTCCAAGCTATTTTATTTACACAGATGAAATAAACCTAAATTAGCATAACTAATTCTTCAATAAAATAGAAAAACAAACTACAGTGATTTCATATATTTTTTTTTAAATGGGTAAATTGCTATATCAATTTAAAGAGTTTATGCAAGAATAACTGAAGCAGATGCATCAATAACTAAAGTTATTACAACAACAACTTAAGGTAGCAATTTAAGAAATTAAAAGTACAGCTCCTTAAACAGTTGCTAAAGAGTTTCTTAAGAGTTATTTCAATGACAGCTTAAGGTAGCAATTTAAGAAATTAAAAGTACAACTACTTAAATAGTTTCTTAAGAGTTATTGCACCAACAACTTAAGGTAGCAATTTAAGAAATTAAAAGTACAGTTGATTAAGAGTTGCTTAATGAACTACTTAAGTTGCTACAATAACTAGTTGCAGCAAAGGTTGCAACTCAAGGAGGAATCTAACTACATTAACTTAAGCAGTTGTTGAATCAATTTAAGTTACTACAACAACTTAAGGTTGCAAGATTAGCAGTTGTTTTATCAAGTACTTCAATTATTGGGACTTATTAAGCAACTACATAATGTTTCTTAACAACTTCATTAAGTTCAGTCGATTTTCATTTATCACTGTCACAACACCACCACAATAATGAATACAATATTATTAGGGCAAAAAAGAATAGAACAATCTATAAAATATTTGATCAAAAGTAAAAACAAACAATAACAATAACATAGACATGTATGCTCTTCTTTTTCTTTATGGAGAAATTTTTTCTCTTTTACCTCTGTCTGTCACAATGAGAATGATGACAATAAGAGACAGAGATGAAAATAACAAGCAAAGCACAAGATGAACGAAGGAGACGACGAAGATGAGATGAAAGCCCAAGAAACTAAGGAGTTCGGACGAAGAAGAAGATGGAAAGAAGAAGAAGTTTGGTTGGGAGTCTTGAAAAAGAAAAAAGAAAAGATTACTTTTTACTTTTCTTGGAAAGGAAAGAGGAGAAGGAATGACTGATTTGAAAGTACAATCGTGGGTCTCACAAAAAAAAATTAAAATTTTTTAAAATTGCAAATCACCCCCTATTTAACTTAATCTCTTGATTAGTAGAATATTTGACTTGTCTTTGGTCAACTTGTCACCTTTTTTTAATTGAAAATATTTTTGTCACCCTCTCTCAAATTTCTCAAGTAACATCAATGAGAACCCAGAAGACATGAGGTTCTTTAGATTTTTTTTGATAATTTTATCAAACTACACAACTTATGTTTTTATATTCTCATAAAATCACTACCGTTTTAAAATATTACAAAAATTCTCCTTTTTGTATTTCTCTCTCTAAATAATGATGATACATGACTTTTCCTATTCTATTCAACTGTGTGACACATTAATTATCTCTAATTTATGGCCTATATTATCACTCCAATTATATAAATTTTCCTTATTGGAAATTGTCCTCATTAATTTTTAATTCTAGGAAATTTGAACTACCTCTTTTTCATAGTTCTCAGAACTCTTTTGATGAACTTCAACTTTTGGTTCATTTATTTTTCTTGATTTCTTCATCCTAGTTCAAGATTTTTCTTCTTTTCGATCTCAGTTTTGTAAAGATGCAATAAATGGGTCAAAATCTTACTTCTTGTGCTGCAGAGAAAATAATTTCTTGAACAATTTCTTTGGGGGTTCTGGAGAATCCATGTGTTTTCCCTCATTGAAATCGTGGTGGTGGTTTCAAAGTCGTGTCATCAAAGAAATCCCTCAAAATCATGTTAATCCGAGGTGTGTGTTTGATTCAAATGAGGAAGGATTTCACAAAAATAGATCTAAACAACTTCATGATTCATCACTAAACAAATTGTCATTATCATCTCCGTTTTTTTTTTTTGAATTTTTGATTCTTGTTGAATTTGTTCTTCTTCATCGTTTGATTTTTGTGTTTGTATGAATTTTGTGAGGTGTGATTGCCGTTTAATATGAGGCGTGATTTTGACTATGAAGAGGAAGAATTTCGTACTTCATTACTCTTGGAATTTGATTGTATCAATTATAATTCAAAAAACTTCTTGTATTAAGTTAGATTTTATGAAAATTGAAAAGGTTATTTCATTGTATCAAGTTCAACAACATAGTAGTTTAACTTGATTGTATCAAGTTTTATTGTTGTATTTATGTCTTGTATCAGATCAATATTTATTTTATTTTCCATCTTATACTTTCATTTTCTTCAAATCCCTTTGTATCAATTTTCATTGTATCAAGTATCTTTAAATGTTATAAATTATTATTGTATCAAAATTCTTGGTATCAGATTAACCGAGGTATAAAAATGTAGTTATTTCAAGTTATCTTATATGTAAATTTTCCACGTATCAAGTTATATGTTTTAATATATATGTATCAAATGATCTTTTATATTTATTGATGGTATCATTTGACTGATATCAAGTATTTTTGGAGTATAATGTGAATTTTTGAATTTTTTTAAAAAAGAATCAGTTACAATCGCTTCTTTTTTCAAAAAAATCAAGTATTGTATCAAGATTTGCTTCTGATTTCAATTTTGATTCGTGAGTGAATTGTTAGTTTTTCTTTTTTTATTTTTTTCTCACGAAATCATTTTAGGAGAACAATTTGAATTTTTGTAATTTTTTTAACTGAATCATAGAATCAAATGGAAAGAGTTTGAATGACATTTTAATTGTGAGATTGTGAAACTGAATGAGATTCTTTTACCTTTTTTAAGTTTAGTGATTTTTTGGTTGGTACGTCAGGATCAAATGGAAAGAGTTTGAATGGTATTTTAATTGCATGAATTGTGAAATTGTGTAACTGAATGAGATTTTTCTCATCTTTTTTAAATTTAGTGATATTTTGGCTGGTATCAAGTATTTTTGGAGTATAATTTGAATTTTTGAAACTTTTTTGAAAAAAAATCAATTACAATCATTTTTTAAAAAAAGAATCAAGTATTGTATCAAGATTTGCTTCTAATTTTTTATTTTGATTCATGAACGAACCATCAGTTTTTATTCTTTTTATTTTTTCTTCACGAAACCGTGTTAGAAGAACAATTTGAATTTTTAGAAATTTTTTGAAGCGAATCAGTTAGGATCAAATGGAAAGAGTTTGAATATCATTTTAATAGAGTGAATCGTGGGATTGTGTAACTGAATGAGATTCTTTTGCCTTTTTTAAATTTAGTGATACATATTTAATGATACGTATCAAATAAAGTTGATACTAAAATAAAAACAAGAATCAGCTTTACAACTTTAAAAGTATAAAGTTTAATTTGATACAAGAAGATCTGAAAGTTTACAACTTGATACAATGAAATTTGATACCAAAACAAAATTTGATACCAAAACAAAATTTGATATAAAAAAATTAGAAGTGTAAAGTTGTACTTGATACAAGCAAATTTGAAAGTTTACAACTTTATACAATGAATCTTGATTCAAAAAATTTTTGATAAAAAAAATCAAAATTAATACAAGAAAATTAGAGTATAAAGTTGAATGTGATACAATAAAATTCGAAAGTATGCAACTTGCAACTTGATACAGGAAATTAGAAAGAAAATTGATATAGGCAATTTGTAACTTGCAACTTTCTCAACTTCATCTAATTTTTTTTGATATAATGAATCAAACTTGGTACAAGGAAATTAGAAGTATAAAATTAAACTTGATACAAGTAAATCTGAAAGTTTGCAACTTGATACAATGAAACTTGATTAAAAATGAATCAAGCTTGATACAAGAAAATTAGAAGTATAAAATTGAATGTGATACAATAAAATTTGAAAGGTTGCAACTTGCAACTTGATACAGGAAATTATAAAGAAAAATTGCTACAAACAATTTGCAACTTTCTCAACTTGATTTAAAAAAAAAATTGATACAAGGAAATTAAACGTATACAGTTGAAATTAATACAAGCAAATTTGAAAGTTTGCAACTTGATACAATGAAACTCGATTCAAATATTTTTTGAAACAATGAATCAAACTTGATACAAGAAAAATCAAAAGTATAAATTTTTATGTGATACAATAAAATTTGAAAGTTTGCAACTTGCAACTTGATACAGGAAATTAGAAAAAAAATTGATACAAAAATTTGTAACTTGTAACTTCTTCAACTTGATCCGAAAGTTTGCAACTTGCAATAAAATTCGAAAGGAAATTAGAAGTATAAAGTTGAACTTGATACAAAAAATCTGAAAGTTTGCAACTTGATTTTGGATCTATTTTCACGAAATCTTACCTTTGCCGAATTAACATCATGCCTCGGAGTTATCAGAGAACTTAAGAAACTTTTTCAACTTGAGGAAGACCGACAATAAAAGATGAATTAGAATCTATATGTAACACATAGAAATAACAAAATCGAGGAAGAAGATGATGATGAATAAAACACAAGTAATTAAGCGTATGAGCCGCCTAATTTTCATTACTAGAGGGTAACTAGGTAAGAACAAGGCTAAATGATGGTGAAGAATCCATCTATATCAGTGATAGGACATGGAAGAATGCTTTGACGAAGAAGAAGAATCCATTACCGCTGAGCAGTAGAAAATTGAATTCAAATTTTGATAGTGATTTTCTAAAAGAAATCTGTTACTTTTTTTATGAGAAATATGTTGATTGACATTAATTACCTGATTTATGATTCAAATTTTGGAAATTATTTTTTGAAGGTAATTGTTATATTATTTTTTATGAGAAATAAGTTGATTGACATTAATTAGCTTAATTTATGGAAGGGAATAACTGAAATTTTCACGAGCTGTTTTTAATGTATCCCGAAGTGGCACCTTTCAAGAGATTTTTGATAATTTAAAAAAAGGTAGGGACAAATTGAAATTTGCTCTTTATACAATGGGATTTGTATAACTTATACTCTTTTTTTTTTTTTGACAAATTATAAAAAATTGTCATTGAATTATTTTCATTATAAAAAATTTTAGGCAAAATTTTAAAATTGTTAAAATTGATCAAAACTTTTTCTTCTTCCTTTCTAATGCGTCATTATTAGCTTCTAATCTTCTTCTTTTTCCCAACGATTAATGAATTATTTTTCTTCTTCCTTTTTCCTTCTCCCTTCCTTACTCCTCATCTTCTTCTTCTTCCTCCTCCTGCGTCGTCTTTTTTTCCTACATTGTCATCATCTTCTTCTTCATTATCTTTTACGTATTTAAATTTGACGTGTCATAAACATACATCTTTTTGAACGAATCATATATCAAAAAACTCAAAACATCAAGAAAGATTTTATATCTAAAATTTGAAACTGTTTAGAGGCAATTTTGAATTGATCAAGATTGAATAGTCAATGTATACTTCATGTATTGTTAAGTTGTATTTAGTTTTTTGAGTATATTATTTTCACGACCCAAAAATGGCTATGATGACACTTGTCTAATCCACCTAGACAAGTAAGCCCAAAGCTACTCAATTTAATAATAATATTATAGCAGAAAAGATAAGATCTGAATAAGGACAAGCACCAGGATATCAATACTAAACAAACCATTCTAAGACTGGTGTCACATGTACAAGCCTCTAATACAGAGTATAATAAAAATAAATATAAGTCTGGATCTCACTCCTCAAATAGAACATAAGAGAATAAGGACTCCGAGAGTCTGCCAAGTAGATAAGCCGTTACCTCTCAAATGTCCAAGATGCTCGGTCCGTAAAGATAGAAGCTGACTCAAGTAGAATCGGACTCACAACCTACACATATGTGTAGAAGCAAGGGTGAGTACCAAAAATATTGGCACTCAACAAGAGGATCTAAACAACAAGTAAAGCATAAAGAACAAAATACTCCTTCCACGCCAGTCACATACCGCCCAACTACAATCTTGCACTCAAAAAGTGCCAGTAACAACAATATGTTATATACATCCATATAGTCAATTATACAACACTATCCCTCAGCTGACATCTCAGAATACAACTCATCAACATCATAATATGTATATTTATCCAAGAATACAACTCAACCAAGTGACAAATATTTTCAAGTATTTAACAAGTATAACTCAAGTGTAATCATCACATAGTTCATTCACAATAATTGAGTCAAATACAATACAAATAATATAGTATGAATGACATGAAAATGGGATGAGATGAGATGTAATATCAAATATCGTGATGCATTTCTGTCCTACAATATACATCCATTGATATAATCAATTCGAAATTCATATGGGATATATCTGTCCATGTACCTACCCCAGTCTGTGAGGCCCGACCCCAATAATACATAATCAATGGAACATGCCACGACTCGTGTGGCCCGACCCCAATGTATATAGATGAATAATGTCACATGCCATGACTCGTGTGACCCGTCTCCTATTTCTCATTTGTGTTTCATGCCATGACTCGTGTGGTCCATCCCCTATTTCTCATTTGTTTTTCAACAGTGGTACTCAGTCACAATGCACATCAAGAACATATGTAAATGATGTAATAATGATAATAAAAGCAGAGTCCACATTATAACAAGTATCATAATCTAAAGCCAAACGTACAATAGTTATATCGGCTCATAATCAATTTATAATATGATATCGCAGTAAAGCACAAAAATAAGTGTCTCAAGCCTATGATCAAGTCTCTAACCCACAAGTGAATCTCAATCACGATATTTCCACTCTCATTCACAAACCACATAACATATTTCATATATGTATACATATCAAGAAGTCATATCACAAGTGATTCCCAACATCGTAGCACAAGTCAACTAGTATCAATATTCCATATTTAAGCCATAGATGCCAATTCATAACTTACTAAATTCCCACAACTCATTAATTATACTTAATCAACACAAGTATTTCCATCATTCGCACGGTAAGCATAGGGAATATAATGTTCGAATAGGCTTAATAAGGTTTAGAATTCCACCTGCCTTAAATAGTAGCTGAATCAAGAAGTGACCGAAACTTTTCCCCTCAAGTTTGCACCAGAAATGCCACAATCTATCCAAATATATAATCACAATCATATAACGAATCTATTGACACCAAAATCGATCAATTCGGGTAAAAGGACAAAATGATCAAAAATCTCATGCTGAAAAAGTAGTTGGAAATCTAATTTTTTTACATAAAATCGTTCTCCTCGTAATAAGGATTCCAACGGTGAAAAATAATTTGAAAACAGAGCTACGACGAGGGAGAAACCACCAATTAAACTTTAGGAATCAAAGTCTGGAAAAACTCCCAAATTCCACCATGAAAATCCCAAAAGTAGAAGTCCAAATCACAAATTAATCGATCTAAATCAATGAAATAGGTTAGAAAATAGTTACCCAATCAATTATCCTTGAAAAAAAAAATCTTGAAACCCCTCTTTGAAACGAAACTTGAAACATTAAAAATGGTGAAAATGGGTCTATTCATGTCTTTAAAACTGTTCACTGGTCCAGGTCTAAGAAGACCTTCGTGAAAGCAGAATGGGACCTGCGAACGCGAAAATCAACTAACATGGACTTCTCCGCAAATGCGACCCTTTATCCGTGAATGTGGATAGGAGGCTGGGTGACCTTTGCGAATGCGAATCGAAACCTCGTGAACGCGGAGTGTTAGGCCACCCTGACCTCCGAAAATGCGGAGAAGAGTGGTGACCTGCACCAGAACTAGCAAAACTAACAACACACAACACATTAAAATTCGATACAGACCCTTGAGATTCATTCAGAGTTCAAATTTCACAAACCAGACATGAATCCATACCACAGACGATGATCTGGACTCAACAAAATAATTAGAATTTGATTCTGAGGTCTCTACAATACAATGATCAATGCAACCCCAATAAACTAGTTTAATACTTAAAATTTGACCAACTAGAACTACTGGAATTATCGAAATTTCAATATGAACTTCCGAACTTCGAATGTTGACTAAAGTTAAACTTTAGTTCTGGAAATAACTAAAAATACAACTTTGGGTCAAAAAACCTCATTTTAACTCCAAATTCAGTTATAAAAGTTCTCATAGACCAGTTTTAACATTCTGAGACTAATGGAATCGACAGAATCAAATTCCGACACCCAAAACTCAAATCAACTCCAAAACTCAAAGTTTTTAAATTTAAGCCTTTTAAAATTTTCTTTTGCAGAACTCCAACTTTTACCAAGATTTTTGAAATTCAACTTTCCAACTCAATCAAAAATGACTTTAAGCAACTTGTAGAAGGGGAAAAACAATAATTTAGCTAAAGTTTTCAAAAATGATCTTCCAGGTCATTACATCATCCACCTCAAAAAATAATATTTCTCCTCGAACATAAGGTAAGGAAACGCACCTAAAGCCTAAAAAAGATGAGGATACTGGGCCCATATATCAGACTCCAGCTCCCGCGTGGCCTCACTCACAAACTGATGGCGCCACTGAACCTTTACTGAAGCTATCTCTTTAGTCCTCAACTTTCTAACTAGCTTGTCTAAAATAGTCACATGCTCCTCCTCATAAGTCAAATTTGGGATTAACTCCACTGAATCAAGGGATAATACATGAGAATCATCAAGAACATATCACCTTAACATAAATACATGAAATACAAGATGAACTGAGGACAAACTAGGCGGCAAGACAAGTCTATAAGCTACCTCTCCCACATGCTCAAGGATCTCAAAAGGGCCAACATACCTAGGGTTGAGCTTGCCCTTCTTCCCAAATCACATAACACCCTTCATGGGTGAAATCCTCAACCAAACCCGATCTCCCTCCATGAATTCTAATGGTCGAACCCGTCTATCAACATAACTCTTTTGTCGGCTCTAGGTTGTCAATAGTATACTCTGAATCAAGCGAACCTACTACATGACATCTCTAAGTAAATCAGTATCAAGGTTATCAACTGCGACAGAATCAAACCAACCTATGGGTGATCTACATCTCCACCCATACAATGCCTCAAAAAGGGTCATCTGAATGCTGGAATGATAACTGTTGTTGTAAGCAAATTTTTCCAAAGGCAAATACTGATCCCACCTGGCATCAAAATCAACCACACAAGCTCTAAGCATGTCCTTAAGCACCTGAATAGTCCTCTCTGACTGATCGTCTGTCTGGGGGTGAAAAGTTGTACTCAAATTTAGTCTGGTACCCAAGCCATGTTGCAAAGCCTTCCAGAAATGAGATGTAAACAAAAGTGCTCACACTTGACCATCTGACATGTCAAGAACCTGGCCACGAACTCTGAAATGTCTTCATACCACACCACCAATAATGTTGACTCAAATCGTGGTACATTGTTGACACCCAATTTTGACCAACCTAAACCTCTTTTAGGTTGCCATTTGATTAAAATAGGTATTTTTCAAACTTTTCAAATAAATGAGTTTATTTTTAATTTTTATCCAAATAATTACGTATTTTTATGTATATTTTAAAACTTTTAAAATTTGCTCGTTAATTAGTTTTTCATTTAAAAATTACTATTATTAATATTATTATTATTATTATAATAACTATTTTTAATGATAATAATAGTAACAGTAGTATTTGTTATTAGTTATTTTATTATTCATTATTATTATTATTATAAATGTATTAATATTGTATTTTAAATGCATCAGATATTTTATTAACTTATTTTATCAATTTTTAATAATAATTTTAATATATTCAAATATTTTTTTACATAACAATCTTAACATATATTACGTATTTTCTTTACATAAAATTATTATTTTGGTAAAATATCGTAATTATATATTGTGGTTATTAAATTAAATAAAAATCTAATCAATTCTTCTCAAATTTATTTAATTCGTGGCCCTTTTGCTCCAATTTATTTCAATTTTAGTCAAATTCTTGTGCAATTCTTTCGATACTAGTCAAATTAAATCAATTTATGGCTTAATTTTAAATGCCCAATTAATTTTATTCACGTCAAATTCGGATTGACCCATTTTAACCTGGATCCGTCCCTTTACTGAGATTTAATTTTGATGACCCATTTTAACCTGGATCCGCCCCTTTACTGAGATTTAATTTTGATCACCCATTCCCTTTCATCCAAAGGCTAAGATTTTATCCCCTTTCTTTCCTCTTAATTTATCTAATACCCTAAAACACACTTTCATTTGTTCCCCTAGACTTCCTCTGATCAACCTTTATACTCTCCGCCTCACCATCTCCATCACCGACAACCCCATCAGAAAAAGCCGTCTTCTTCTTCCCCCTTTTCCCAGCAAAATCCCATCGCGAGCCCCTCCTCTCCGCCAGCGACCTCTTTTCTTGTGACACCCCGTAACTCTATCCTTATATATACCTATGTTTTGAGACTCTTTCTTACGTATGAGAAGTGTATTAGGGTCATGAGGGACTTCTAACACTTAGACGAGTTCAAAACCTTCCTATAAATTGAGTTTATAGTGATAGATTTTGCAAGGGTCGACTTTAAACAATCATAACTCTTAGTACACAAAGAATTAGGTGGCCTATGACTTACCAAATCAAATCTCTTTGAATTAGCTTTCCAATGCAACTGCTTTAACCTCATTTAGAGTTTGGAGTCAAAAGTTATGGCCATTTTACTGAACATTACCAGAGTAGAAAATTCCACGAAACCATATACGGGTCGTGAATTAAAGTACGACTCATAAGGTTAGGTTTCATGGAAAGGTCCAAAAAATCAATTTTTATCCCCAGACTTCACGAATCCATCAACGGGTCGTAAAACCTTCTACGAGTCATGGATTGATCTCATGAAAAGTTCCAGTAGCTCAAATTTTGGACACCCTTATCTATGAGAGAGACTTACAGCCCGTAAAAAGTTACATGGCTCATAGAGATGTTCCATGGAACATTCCAACCAAAATATTTTCACCATTGACTTACGAGATGGATCTACGACTGGTAGAATGACTTACGGACTGTAAAGGGGTCTCGTAAGTTGAGTCAGTAGTTTTTAATAAGGGTAATTTTGTCCATTACTATCACTTTTTAATCAAACCATTAGCCATTTTGGACTTAATTTAAGTCCTAAAATAGAACCCTAGCTTATTTTTCACCATTCTTCATGCTTGGAGATTTCTTGAGAGCAACGGAGGGGGAGAGGAAGACAAGGGTTTCGAGTACAAACGTGAGGATCGACTGAGATTTGATTGTTTCTCCTATTTCCAGGTATGTAAGGCTAAATTCAAGCATGGACTTGTTCTCCCAAGTGCCCATATTGATGATGATAACATGATTTCGAGAGAATTGAGTTTTCATGCATAATTCTTGGTGATAGTTAGATAATGAATTAATTGAACCCTTATGAAGGTTTTTCTTGAGATCTTCCTTATGACTATATATATATATACATATTTTTTACATGCTTGATGATCATCATGAACTTATTTTACTGAATAAATATTTTATGCAAGTTATTGTTCAAACCCTCCATGTTTCTTAATAAAAGATTGCATGAATGAACCTAAGGTTTGAGTCTAGAACCTTGATTTGAGGACAATGATGGTGATTATGATTGGGTACGATGATAGGTTGATAGAACTTGATGGTCCCATGAGTCTGCATAATTGAACTCTAAAGGTTGGTATAAATTAGTAGATTGAATTGATAAAAATTGATGAGTTAAAAAAAGCCTATTAAGAGACTCAACGATTTGTTGCTTGGAGTGGTTGAGGTCTTATGAGTGCTGAGTCTTGGGAGGAGTATCGAGAACCGAGTTGAGTAAGAGTAAGTCCAACTCTAATTCCAGAACTACGCCGCCAAGTGTAGCGGAGGATTGAAACCATTTAGTTTGATGTTCCTCTTGATAGGTCCCTGAAACAATAGAGGACTCATTTGATTTGATCCAATCCATTATGGATTGATTCGTTCTTTACCTAGAAAATATTGAATGGTTGTGGAAACATCAACGAGATTGTTGTATAATCACTGGCTCATAAGTGATTGTTGCCGGATAAGAGAGACTCCCAAGGTAGGTCCCATACTGATAGTACTCTAATTTGATTGGATCAGATTGATTTGGATTGTATTGATTGGTCATTGTCTATTCTTTACTCTTTCTTTAGATAGACTTCGATATCTTGATTTAACATTTCTGAGTTATTGTTATTCTACCTTACTTGTTTCACTCAACTATTTTACGTACCAATATATTCCATGTACTGACATCCATTTGGACCTACATCTTTTCATGATGCAGAGACAGGTGCTAGGGATCATCAACAGGTGCTCCATTAAAGACCTTCTCCTTATTTCAGCTGATTGGTGAGTCCTCTTTGAGTTCGGATGATGTCTATTATTTCATCTAGCTTTAGAGTTAGACTTTAGATTCACTTTTTTTTATTGGAGGTAGCCAGGGCCTGTCATTGGTACCATTGACTAGTTCATAGATGCTTCATAAAATAGAGTCGATTTGTTGGTTGGATATTGATTTGAGCTAGTTCTTTTTATACTAGCCCATTTATTGATTCAATTCTTCATATATTGAGGTTTTCCACTTTCTATTTTCTTAAAGTCTTCCGCTGATGTGTTATTTATTGCTTGAATGAATGTGATGAGGCCAAGTAGTTTGCTTGGGGACTAGCAATACCCCCTGAGTGCCGGCCACGTATAGGGTACCCTCCCGGGGCATGAAAAACTTGGTATCATAGCATAAAGTTCAAGTGTCCTAGGGAGTCTATGATGCATTGTCTATTAGAGTCTTGTTTATGGGTGTGTTGTGCACCACACTTTATAAGCAGGAGGCTATGTTACACTTCTTTTATATTCTGACTCGTGATATAGAGTTAAACTCTATGAAATTCCACTTCTAATCTGTGTATTACACATTTGTAGAATTGCGACCATGCCTTTAAGAAGAGCTATTTAAGGAAGAGGGTGCCTGGCCAGACAGAATGTGAACCAACCTAAGCCTCAGAATCAGGATGAACCCATAGGCCAAGTCATCCCTGAACAACCACCTCAGGCTGACATCTCAAATGCTGAGCTTCGCCAGACCATCCAGACTTTGGCCCAGGTTGTGACAACACCGGTTGCTAGAAGGGGAGCAGGATGATAGGGTGCACAAGACACATCCAGGGTTCGAGAGTTCTTAAGAATGAACCCGCCTGATTTCACCAGATCTACACCAAATGAGGATCCTAAGAATTATATTGATGAGCTACAAAAATGTTCCAGGTGATGCATGTGATCGATGTTGATAGGACTGAGTTGGCTACGTACCAGCTCAAAGGTGTTGCCAGACTATGGTTTGACCAGTAAAAGAAGGGCAGAGGAACGGGTGTCCCAGTTCCGACTTGGGCTATATTTAAGATACTTTTATGGGCAGATTCTTCCCAAGGGAGTTAAAAGAGGACAAAGTGAGAGAGTTCTAGAATTTGAAACAGGGCTCTATGACAGTGAAAGAGTATGGCCTTAAGTTCATGTAGTTATCTCGCTATGTTCTTGAGATGATTGCTGATATGAGAAGCAGAATAGGTTTGTACGTTGATGGGTTGAATAAATGGCCAAAGAAAGATAGAAGAGGAGCTATGCTTGTGAGTGACATGGACATTGGCAGGTTGATGATCTATGTGCAACAAGCTAAGCAAAAGAGACAGCAAGACAAAGAGAAAATCAAGAATAAGAGGGCTAAAATATCCAGCCATGAGGTTGGGGGGGGGGAGAGGAAATAGGAATAGTAGCAAGTTTCAGTTAGGGCCAGTGCCTTTATCTGCCAGTGCACCAGCCCTAGGAATTGGAGTGAGCAAAAGTCTCAGAATTTCAGAGCCCAGGGATCTCAGTCACAGGCTAGTGTGACTCTAGATTCACAAGTTAAGCTATCATGTGGCAAGTTTGGCAAACTACACTTGGGGAGATACCTTGAGGGAGGAGATGCATACTACAAGTGTGGCTAAATGGGTCATTTTCAGAGAGATTATCCGAAGTGGGCTGAGAAGGCTCAATCTTCTGCACTAGCACCACTGACTAGAGGGAATCAAAAGGGTGTTGTTTCTAACACAAGCGGGGATACAAACCATTTGTATTCCATGGGCACTCGCCAAATCAGGAAGTCACACCAGATGTTTTGATGGGTATGCTTCGAGTCTTCATCTTTGATTGTTATGCATTACTTGATCCGGGTGCCACATTGTCTTTTGTAACTCCTTATGTAGCTAGTAGATTTGGGATCCTACCTGAATGTCTTCTTAAGCCTTTTGATGTTTCCACTCTTACTGGTGAGTGTTTATAGAGATTGTGTAGTGTCCATCTATCATAGGGATACTCTTGTTGTTTTGATTGAGTTAGAGATGGTTGAATTTGATGTGATCCTTGGCATCAACTGGCTTCATATTTTTTATTCCTCTGTTGATCGTAGAACCCAAATTGTTAAATTCCTATTTCTGAATGAGCTTATCCTAGAGTGGAAGGGCAATTCTGTTGCGCCTAGTGGTAAGTTTATTTCGTACCTTAAGGCCAGAAAGTTGATCTCTAAAGGATGTATTTATCACCTCGTGCGAGTTAAGACTGATAATGTCGAATCTCCTACTCTGGAGTCAGTCCCGATAGTGAGTGAGTTTCCTAAAGTATTTCTTGAAGATTTACCGAGAGACCCTTCTGATATGGTGATTGACTTTAGAATTGATGTGCTTCCTGACACCCAACCTATATCCATTCCACCATATAGGATGGCCCCTACTGAGTTGAAAAAATTAAAAGAGAACCTGAAAGATCTATTAGACAAGGGCTTCATTAGGTCGAGTGTCTCTTTATGGGGCGCTCCTATCCTATTTGTGCAAAAGAAAGATGGGACCCTAAAAATGTGTATAGATTATCTCCAATTGAATAAGGTAACCATTAAGAACAAATATACGCTTCCAAGAATTGATGACTTATTTGACCAACTTTAGGGTGCCATCGTTTTCTCCAAGATAAACCTCCGATCAAGCTATCACCAGTTAAAAGTGAGAGAATGTGACATCCCAAAGATAACTTTCTGATCCAGATACAGTCACTTAGAGTTCATGGTAATGTCTTTTGGGTTAACAAATGCACCTGTAGCTTTCATGGACTTGATGAATAGAGTGTTTAGACAGTATCTTGACATGTTCGTGATCGTGTTTATTGATGATATCTTGGTGTATTCCAGAGATAAGGAGGAACATGCTATCACCTTAGGATTGTTTTGCAGACGCTCAAGGATAATGAATTATATGCAAAGTTTTTGAAGTGTGAGTTCTAGCTTAAATCTGTGGCATTTCTGGGCTATGTGGTTTTGGGCGACGACATACGAGTGGATATTCAAAAGACTGAGGAGATCAAGAATTAGCCTAGACCAACCTCTCCCATAGATATAAGGAGGGTTTTGGGTTTGGCTAGCTACTACCACATATTTGTTGAAGGATTCTCTTCTATATCCACACTGTTGACTAGACTGACTCAGAAGAAGGTCAAATTTCAGTGGTCTGATGAATGTGGGAAATGTTTCCAAGAGTTGAAGACCAAATTGACTACTGCACTAGTGTTGACTTTACCTGAGGGAACTAATGATTTTATGATCTATTGTGATGCTTCTAGATTGGGATTGGAATGTGTTTTGATGCAAAGAGGTAAGGTTATAGCTTATGCTTTCAGGAAACTTAAGAACTATGAGAGGAACTATTTAACTCATGACTTAGAATTGGTTGTAGTGGTGTTTGCACTCAAGATTTGGCACCATTATTTATATGGAGCACATGTCTATGTATTCATAGACCAAAAGAGCCTGCAATATGTAATCACCCAAAAAGAGCTTAACTTGAGGTAGAGGAGATGGCTTGAGTTTACGACATGAGCATCCTCTACCACCTTGGTAAAGCTAACATTGTTGTTGATGCTCTTAGCAGGTTGTCAATGGGCAGTATGACCCATGTTGAGGAAGGAAAGAAAGAGTTGGCAAAGGAAGTGCATAGATTGGCCAGATTGGGAGTCCAACTTGAGAAGTCCAACAAAGGTGGAGTTGATGTTCAAAATGGGTCTACATCGTCTATTGTAGTAGAGGTGAAGGAAAAGCAAGATCGAGACCCCATATTGCTACAATTGAAGGAAGATGTGCATAAATAGAAGGTGATGGCTTTTTCCAAAGAGAGAGATAAAGTATTGAGGTATCAAGGCAGACTCTGTGTTCCAAATATTCATGTTGTTCGAGAGAGGATCATGCCAGAGGCCCATAATTCTAGGTATTCTATTTATATGGGATCAACTAATATATACCACGACTTGAGAGAGGTTTATTGGTGGAGTAGGATGAAGAGGGGCATTGTTGAGTTTGTTTCTAAGTGCCTAAATTGCCAACAAGTTAAAGTTGAGCATCAAAGGCCACGTAGAGTAGCTCAGAATTTTGAGATTCTAAAATGAAAATGGGAAATAATCAATATGGACTTCGTTACAGGCTTACAAAGGTCTCGCATAAAGCATGATTTGATTTGGGTGATAGTTGATAGGATGACTAAATCTATGTACTTTTTGGCAGTAAAGACGATTGACACAGCCGAGGATTATGCTCGATTATACATAAGAGAGATTGTTAGACTACATGGAGTTCCTTCGTCCATTATCTCATACAGAGGAGCCCAATTTACTACACAATTTTGGAGATCTTTCTAGAAAGGTTTGGGTTTGAAGGTGAATCTTAGAATCACTTTTCACCCTAAAACTAATGGCTAGGCAGAACACACAATTCAGACCCTAGAGGATATGTTGAGAGCATGTTCCATTGACTTCAAGGGTAATTGGGATGATCATTTACCTCTAATTGAGTTTGCCTACAATAACAACTTACATTCGAGCATTCAGATGGCTCTATATGAGGCCCTATATAGGAGGAGATTTAGATCATCGATTGGATGGTTTGAGGTAAGTGAAGCAGAATTGATTGGACCATACTTGGTACACCAAGCTATGGAGAAAGTAAAGGTCATCCAAGAGAGATTGAGAATTTCCCAGAGTCACCAGAAATCCTACACTAATGTTAGGAGAAGGGACCTAGAGTTCAAAGTGAATGATTGGGTATACTTGAAAGTGTAACCCATGAAGGGTGTAATGAGGTTTGGGAAAAAGGGAAAGTTGAGTCCTTGATACATTGGTCCTTACCAAATTGTGAAGATAGTGGGAAACATAGCTTATGAGTTGGAGCTACCACAAGAGCTGGCAGTCATGCATTCGGTCTTTCACATTTCTTTACTTAAGAAGTGTCTGGAAGATCCATCCTTGGTTATTCCTATTGAAATCATGGGAGTGAAAGATAGTTTGATTTATAAGGAGATCCCAATCCAAATCCTAGATCATCAAGTTCGCAAGTTGAGGACTAAAGTGGTTGCATCAATTAAAGTATTGTGGAAAAATCAATCTGTTGAAGAGACTACATGGGAAGCTGAAGAGGATATGAAGGCTAGATACCCATACCTGTTCGTGCCTCCAAATGATGAAATTGATGGTAATGAATCATTTCTATTCTTTGAGTTACTTTTCCATTGTGGAGTTCTTATCTCTGAGTTGATGCCCTTTTTGAGTCTATAAGTATATGAGTAGGCATGTATTTAATTGTATTCGTGCCTAATGACGATGTTATAAATGGTATTTCAATTCAAAATCCTGAGTTGAAGATGATTCTTGAGTATAAGTATGTGAGTATCCGAGCATTCAAGTTCTTGATGGTGTTTTTTCTTGATGGGTCCTAAGTTGCTCATCATTCGAGGACGAATGATCCCAAAGGGGAGATATTGTGACACCTCGTAACTCTATACTCATATGTACCTATGTTTCGAGACTCATTCTTACATATGAGAAGTGTATTAGTGTCATAAGGGACTTTTAACACTTAGATGAGTTCAAAACCTTTCTATAAATTGAGTTTATAGTGATAGATTATGCAAGTGTCAAGTTTAACGATCATAACTCTTAGTACATAAAGAACTAGGTGGTCCATGACCTACCAAATGAAAACTCTTTGAATTAACTTTCCAACGTAACTACTTTAACCTCATTTGGAGTTTGAAGTCAAACGTTATGGCCATTTTACTAAACACTACCAGAGTAGGGAATTCCACGAAACCATATACGGATCATGAATTGTAGTACGACCCGTAAGGTTATGTTTCGTGGAAAGGTCCAGAAAATCAATTTTTAGCCCCAGACTTCACAAATCCATCTACGAGTTGTAAAGCCTTCTATGATTCATGGATTGGTCTCGTGAAAAGTTCCAGTAGTTTAAATTTTGGACACCCTTATCTACGAGAGAGACTTACGACCCGTAAAAAGTTACACGACCCATAGAGATGTTCCGTATAATATTCCAGTAACCAAAATATTTTCACCCTTGGTTTACGAGATGGATCTACGACTCGTAGAATGACTTATGGACCGTAAAGGAGTCTTATAAGTTGGGTCGACAATTTTTAATAAGGCCAATTTTGTCCATTCCTATCACTTTTTAATCAAACCCTTGGCCATTTTGGACTTAATTTAAGTCCTAAAATAGAATCCTAGCTTATTTTTCACCATTCTTCATGCTTGGGGATTTCTTGAGAGTAACGGAAGGGAGAGAAAGATGAGGGTTTTGAGTACAAACGTGGGGATTGATTGAGGTTGATGGTTTCTCCTATTTCTAGGTATGTAAGGCTAACTTCAAGCATGAGATTGTTCTCCCATGTGCCCATACTGATGATGATAACATGATTTCGAGAGAATTAAGCTTCCATGAATAATTCTTTGTGATAGTTGGATTGTGAATGAATTAAACCCTTATGAAGGTTTTTCTTGAGATCTTCCTTATGACTATATATATATATATATATATATATATATATATATTACATTCTTGATGATCATCATGAACTTGTTTTACTGAATAAATATTTTATACAAGTTATTGTTCAAACCCTCCATGTTTCTTAATAAAAGATTTCATGAATGAACCTAAGGTTTGAGTCTAGAACCTTGATTTTAGAATAATGATGGTGATTGTGATTGGGTACAATGATAGGTTGATAGAACTTGATGGTCTTGTGAGTCTACATAATTGAACTCTAAAGGTTGGCCTAAATTAGTAGATTGAATTAATAGAAATTGATGAGTTAAAAAAGCCTATTAAGAGACTCAACAATTTGTTGGTTGGAGTGGTTGAGGTCTTATGAGCACTGAATCTTGGGAGGAGTATCGAGCATCGAGTCAAATGAGAGAAAGTCCAACTCGAACTCTAGAACTACGCTACTAAGCGTAGGGGAGGATTGAAACCATTGAGTTGAATGTTTCCTCTTGATAGGTCCCTGAAAGAATAGAGGATTCGTTTGATTTGATTTGATCCATTACAAATTGATTCATTCTTTACCTGGAAAGTACTAAATGATTGTGGAAACATCAACGGGATTGTTGTACAATCACTGGCTCATAAGTGATTATTGTCGGATAAGAGAAACTCTCAAGGTAGGTCCCATACTGATAGTACTCTAATTTGATTGGATCAGATTGATTTGGAATGTATTGATTGGTCATTGTCTATTCCTTACTCTTGCTTTAGATAGACTTTGATATCTTGATTTAGCATTTCTAAGTTATTGTTATTCTACCTTACCTGTGTCACTCAACTATTTTATATACCAGTATATTTCATGTACTGACATCCATTGGGATCTGCATCTTTTCATGATGCAGAGACAGGTGCTAGAGATCATCAACAGGCGCTCCGTTGAAGACCTTCTCCTTATTTCAATTGATTAGTGAGTCCTCTTTGAGTTTGAGGGATGTCTATTATTTCATCTAGCTTTAGAGTTAGACTTTAGATTCACTTTTCTTTTGATTAGTGGTAGCCATGGACCTGTCATTGGCACCATTAACTAGTTGATAGAGTTTTCATAGACTAGAGTCGATTTGTTGGTTGGATATTGATTTGAGCTAGTTCTTTTCATACTAGCCCATTTACTTGACTCAATTCTTCATATATTGAGGTTGTCCACTTTTATTTTCTTTAAGTCTTCCGCTGATGTGTTATTTATTGCTTGAATGGATGTGATGAGGCCAAGTAGTTTTCTTAGGGACTAGAAATATCCCTTGAGTGTTGTCCACATCTAGGGTACCTTCCCGGGGCGTGACATTTCTCCTCCTCCCTCGCTGGCAAAAACCAAACGACCCTTGTCGGTGCCACATGCAGCGCCCAAAATAGCCCCGTGTCAACCCTTTATCTTCCCCCCTCGTCTCTCCGTCGGCCCCCTCTCTTCTTGTCCTCTCCACCCATCTCTCCCTCTTCTCTCTTTCCCAGTGAAGCCCCACTAGGAACATCCACTAGCGACCCCAACGACCACTCGCCAGTCTGCTTTTCCTCTTTCTCCTCTCTCCTCGTCGGAATCTCCCCAAAATAACCCCCTTATCGAAAAAAACCCCTGCAACTATCAACCCCATCAAAACAATAGCCGAACAACCCTCGCTTCGTCTCCAGAAATTATCTAGAGTAAACCTAGCATCTACTCATTTTTTCTCTAACGAAAACATCAATAAAGTGACACCAGCAAGGGACAAAGGAACATATTCCGACCAATGATGATGACAATTACCGCGACTTAAAATTTGATTGGTTAAAATCCTTGAGTGTTCATCCTTATGAATTTCTCTGGGTAATATTCTTCTAAATTTTGATAAGAAATTTTATTTGGGTACATTGCGTTAACTGATAGTTGTTTCAATTGACTGTGACCTATCAAATTTTTTTTATTTTTTTCCTCCGTATGTCACTCAATCTCATCAGATTGAATATTGGGCTTAGCTCAATAACAGTGTGAATTAACTTGTTAATTGCTTATGTGATTTCAAAATTAAAGTTTTTTGGCAAGATTTAATTTTCCTGATCAATTCTCCTTCACATTTTACGTGTGATTGATATTGCTGCATAATTCTAATTTTGTTTTTGGATTCTTTCGAGCTCTTATATGGTAAACAGTTTGTGCCTTGCTTTTATTCTCTAAAATTAATTTTCTTTTACTTGCCTTATTTTGGTGAGGTGATATTCAAATTTGGCAAAAAAATATATTTGTCACTAATTGTTCTTTAGTATAAACGTTATTACTTGTTTTTAGCTATAATCATGATTTTTTTTGCGGACTTTGTTTATTTTCTTATTAGGGTAAATTTCAGTTGCTTTAGTACTTTTCCATTCTTAGTCTTGGATAACTTTTTACACTAATGCATATATGGCAAGTATGGGGTGTGAATTTATTTTCTTACCTTATTTAATACAGACAAATTTTTTGATTGATATTGTGTTGATTTATCATCCTTAATTAAGTAAAGATTTTACTTGATTTATTCTTTGATTAATTTACTTTATTGTCATTCATGTTTTATATAAATAAAGTCTCTCCTTTATCCTCAAAGGAGGACCTTACACACGAGAATACACAGAATATCTTTATCGACTGCTCACATAAATTGCTCTCTTCTATATATTTCCTCCCTCAAACACATTGTTTAACAAATAATATAATAATCACTCTCTCTCTGCAATATTGTTCTGCCAAGTTCAAAGATCAAGTATTCTTTTAATTATTTTCGGATTAATTGGTAAGTTTTTATCCTATTATTCATATGTTCTTGAGTTGTATGCTTTATTATTTTTATAGGTACTGCTAGTTCTTTTTTTGTGTTGCAGGCTTACTTTTATAAATCAAGGACGTGAAGAGTCAGTCGCCTTGGGATGAGATGAATTTGGAGTAGAAGGCCTTGAAGTTTTTTTTTTCTACTATATTGTATTTTAATTTTTAATTCGTAATCTTGTAATGAGATAATAATAGGATTAGTTAAATGGGGGGGGGGGGGGGGAGGGGGGGGGGAAAGATCTCTCTGTGCTACTTTTCTTTTCTTTTTTCTTTTACTTTCTTGTGTGTGTGGATTGACTGATTAATTATAGTTTTAAATTATATTTAGGTTAAAACTTTTAAAGTCGCATAAAAAGGGATTTTAGTTTTGCTAATAATATTATTTTATTATTAAATTATCACATATTTTGATTTGATGTTTAAATGGTATTTTCACTAATTAAATCTTTAGATAGGTTGTCCTTCTAAGTTTTAAAAAAAAAATCTCCTAACTTTTAAACTTTTGTGAAGCTTTATTCATATTTTAAAGATTTTTAGTTATGTATAAAAAAAAAGTTGAGATTATTTAAACATAACTTTTGATAAGTTTTATAATTTTTAAACTCACTTTTATAATTTTAAAATAAACTTTTTACACATGTAAAAAATAAATGTTTTTGAAAATCGTCTTTTACTTGGAAATCATGTTATGAAATTTAAAGTACTTTGGAATATTATAATAGTTTTGACATTTTTTAGTAACCCAAGAAACATTTTAAACTCAAGTGGTTATTTTTGCCCTCTCTTTTATTGACACATCTTTCAACTCTTGATTCGCAAACACATATCTTTTTTCCAATCCTTTGCACCATTTGTGTAAGATAATGTATAGAGGCATACTTGAATTTTTTGTGCTAAATGTTCGTCCTCTATGTTATGTTGTGACGCGAGTCTAATAGGAAACCTATATTTTATTGAGTCTAGAACTTATCCAAAATATCAGTCCAATGCCTCTTGGACCTTAGGATGGGACGATAGGTACTTTAGAAGCGATTATAATTTTTTGTTTTATTTTTAGTGCGCTTTTAAGTTAAATAAAATAAATCAACTTAGAAAGGGTAGGAGTAGATAGGACCCTCAGAATTGATGATCTAAACTTGCGCTTAATAGGACAAACATTGGTTTTGTCCTTCGGCTTAAATAAGCCATGTGAGCTAAATGACAAAATCTAATTTTGTCTTTCGAAATAAAATCCAAGTAATCTGATTCGAGCAGTATAATTCACTTATTTAATAATTTTTCTCTTTTCTTTATTCTTAACTATTTGGGGTAGTTTAATTACTTGTTTAATTTATTTTCTATTCGTTTTAATTTTGCTTTATTTTGTCACTTAGGCATTTTAGGACAATTTTCTTATAAAAAATAATAAGAGACCTTATTTGTTAACCCCCATATAAATGAGAGATATGGCCGGGAGCCACATTTGTGGACCTCGAAGGGTTCTTAACACCTTCCCTTCGAGGTAACTTGAACCCTTATCCGTTCTCTAGTGACTTGACCCTTAGCCTTAGAATTAGGTTTAGAATGGTGTCCTAATGCACCCAAAAATATTAGGTGGTGACTCTTCAATCAAATAATTCAAAATCCCAAAAGAGATGTTTGTCGTGACATCGTCTAGGTTCTCGTCTTTTCACGAGGAAAAATGAGGCGCGACATACATCTTAGTTGTCTTCAGGTGAATGGAATACCTAGCACAATGGACCTCCTCAAGAATCGATCTGATCAAGTCACCCACCTTAGGCACACAAATCCTACCTCCGATCCTCAATACATCCTTGGAATCAATCTTAGTTTCCTTAGCCTCTCCTCTAACCACCATGTCACGAATCTGACATAGCCTCTTATCCTCGAACTGGCGACTCCTAATCTGATCCATCAAGGAGGAATGAGCCTCAACACAGGCAAGCACTCCACCTTCCTCAGAAATCTGCAATCTCACTAACCCATTATCTAGATTCTGAACATCTCTAGCCAAAGGACTTTTCTCAACTCGGATAGCTGCAAGACTCCCCATACTAGAAGCCTTCCTACTTAAAGCGTCTGCAACAACATTAGCCTTTCTTGGGTGATATAGGATAGTCAAGTCATAATCCTTTATAAGCTCAATCTATCTCCTCTGCTTCAAATTCAGATCCCTTTGGCTGGAAATATACTGAAGACTACAGTGATAGGTGAAGATGTCATAGTGAATCCCATAGAGATAGTGCCTCCACAACTTCAACGCAAACACGAAGGCCACCAATTCCAAGTCATGGGTAGGATAGTTTTTCTCATGAGTCTTTAACTGTCTAGAGGCATAAACTATCACCTTTTCCCTTTATATCAAAACTCTACTGTAACAATCCGAAAATTTCTGAAACTCCTTATGGTTGATATCTTATGACGTTATACTAGTCATGGTTGAAATTTGG
>JBCEWC010002465.1:0-34332 GCA_038996855.1 Solanum aculeatissimum
GGGGATGGGGCGGGGGGTGAAGTAAAAAATTAAAATTTTCAAAATATGAAATTTTTATAAATTTTTTTTTTTATGTTTTTGGGGGTGGGTGGGGTTGGGGGGAATTGGGTGGATCGGCATAGAAATGGGAGGAAAAAATAAAATTTTCAAAATGTGAAATTTTTTCTAACAATAAATTTTTAATTTTTTTATTTTAAAAAAATAATTTTTTTTTGGAGAGGGGGATCGTGGTAGGGGTGGATAAAAAAATCAATTTGAAATTGGATAAGAGTTTTGGAAAATGTTTTCCCTAATTTTTGGAAGGAATTCATTATCCTTAAATTTGAGAAAAATGAGTTGATTTGGAAAAAAAATTCAAAATATTTAAGTCAACCAAACATGAGAAAATTGAAAAATATTTTTCGGAAAATGTTTTCCTTCATACCAAACACACTCATAATCTATCTATCTATATTATATTAAAGTGTGAACGCCCTTAGAAATGTTGATTGAACTTTTTGCCCTTCACTAAAATATTATATTTTAGATAAAATTATTTTTTCACCAATTTTCTTTAAATTATTATTTAATTATATTTATAATGTTGACTTATAAAATATATGGAAAGAAGTGATAAAAATAAGGACTTCTAACCGTGGAAAATTATTAAATCTTCCTTATTTGATTGACTTCTACTTCTTCCTTATTTGAATTAAGAAACCCTACAGTCGCTAAAGAAAATTCTAATTTACCATAAGTTCTACTTAGTGATAGAATCTCTATATATAGGACCTTTTATAAATAAATAAATAAAAAGCTGAATATGATTATATTGTTATTTTGAAATTTTTACCTCTATACATCTCGCATTGTTTAATTTTTTTCATGTGTCGTATTTTATATTTATCTATCTAGATCATTAATTTTCTAATAACGTGATTTTAGTTTATTTTGCAACGTTCATGATACAATTAATGAACTCTTCCTTTTCGAAAAAAATAGAAAAAGAGTTGACGGTGACAATTAATGATTGTCTTGTTGGTGAGTAGTTTATTCATTTTTTACATCAAAATTAGATTAATGGTATTTATTATTGAAATATTTATCTTACTACAAGTAATTATTTAATTTTTAAATAACTGTACATACTTGAATTTTCTCTTAACAAATTAATTTCATGTTTCTAATTCAAAGATCATAAAAAAAGTATCACACAAAGAAGGGAAGACAATCGTTTGAAGTACCACTCATGCTTGGAGAGAGTAAGCAACATCCAATATCAATTTATTATTTTTAGTAAGAACAAACACACTAATAGAAGTTGAATTTGACAATCTTTGGAAAAAATTTATTCCTAATATTATACTTTAAGAAATAATAATACTTAAATACATTTAACTGGTTTTTTTTTTAGTTTTTGCACTATTCATTACAAATTTGTATTGTTAAGTTCATCCATTATTGTTCCATTTACTTAGAATTGTGTATGCTAGGTATGAAAAAAAAACTAAGTAGAGAGCACTATTCCTGAATGAAGTCTGTCAAGTCTAAATTTGAATTAGTTGGACTTCAATGCGGATTCTGAACATCGAATGAATTATTTAAAAAATGTATACTCTTATAACAATATTAACGATTTTCAAATATTTATAGTATTCAAATTAATAATATTGATATGATACACGTGTGCAAGACACGTACACTAAACTAGTTTTTAAAATATAGGAGAAGCTTTTCCAATGCTAATATTTATGGACTTTTTCCTTTTTTTTAAAAAAACTTTTTATACTATGCTTATATTTTAGGAAAAACTAACTCCATGCCCCTTGAATCAAACTATTTACTTACATTTATGCCCCTAATTAATTATAATTAATTTTTCTACTATTAGAATTCGCACTTTGGTGTCATGCTGATGCCAGCGTCTATCTTATATGATACCGATATGATATCAATATATAAGTAGAATATTACAAAGGATTAACCTTAGTCCTATATGATATTGATTTGACATCAATATACTGATGGAGTATCACAGAGGACTAAACTCAGTCCTATATGATACCAATATGGTATCAATATACCATGGAGTATAAAAAAATACATTTTCTATTAATTTAGAGTTTAATAAATAAGATTGTGACTTTTATAATTTTCTCTTATTTATTTCTTAAAGAGAAGAACTCAATCCTATATGATACCGATAGAGTATCAATATACTGATAGAGTACCACAGAGAATTAAGCCCAATCATATATGATACCGACATGATATCAACATACCGATGGAGTGTTACAAAAGAATATATTTTCTACTAATATAGAGTTTAATAATTTTATTTTAATTTTTTCTTATTTATTTCTTAAAAAATGACCTCAAGCCTATATGACACCAATAGAGTATCAATATACCGACAGAGTATCATAGAGGATTAAGTTCAGTGTTATATGATACTGGTGTGGTATTACTATAACGACATAGTATCACAGGGGATTAATTCATAGGATTTATGTTGATGTCGTGTTGATGTCATGGGCGAAATAAGAAAGGAGAAAGTGAAGTAAGAGGGTAAATAATTTAGGTCATAGGTACATTAAGGAGAAATAGTTTGGATTAAATCCAATTTAAGTAAATAGTTTCACAATTGGTGTATTTTGTGTTTTTTTCTTATATTTTAACACGATATATAGGAGCCCGTGTTACGTATTATTTTTTAAATCTCAATTTATGTGTCATAAATAAAATTCTAAAAGGATGTTGTTAAGATGAATGTGTGAACATACCAGGAGTGATAAGATTAGGAATAAAACCATTCAGGATAAGTTAAAGGTGACCCCTGTAGCTGACAAAATGAGGGAAGCAAGACTGTGATGGTTTGGACATATACAGAGAAGAAGTATCGATGCTCATATTAGTAGGTGCGAGAGGCTAGATTTAAGGGTTGCACGGAGGGGTAGAGATGGACCTAAGAAGTATTGGGGGGGAGGTAATCAGACATGATATGGTGAAACTTCATCTCACCAAGGACATGACCTTAGATAGAAAGGAGTGGAGGTCGTGTATTACGGTAGAAGGATAATAGGTTAGTAGGGATAGAGTTATATAATTTAGGTATTCCATAGACTCTTTAGGCTCAAATTATACTCATGCATACCTATTTAAGTGAAATATGTAAAAATAATAAGAATTCATGTTAGGGTTCATGTAGAAAAGAATATTTATCAATTTTAAGTATTTAATTCATAAAAACTATAATTCATGCAAAATTATATAGAAATACATTAGAATTTAAGAAAAACTTTTAAGAAACCTTCATGGAATACTCAATTTACTAACAACTCCATCAACTCGGGTTATGGGGTACATGGAAGAATAAAATCCATATTTTAGTTAGTCTTACATATCTGGATATTTATGTCTTGAAATAGCTTGGAAGAATTCTAAAGTTTTTGCTTCAAACTCTAGCTTTTTCTCCCTTGAAACCTTGTTCTAAGTTGGAGAGGGTGTTTTAGTGTAAAAATGATGAACTGACATGTTTAGGGATTTATTTAGGCATAAAAATGTCAAGTATAGGCTTTAAAAGGATGGAAAAAGACTAGAATAACCCTTTAGGGAAAATTGTCAAAAGTCGTCCATGTGCCCACTTACGACTTGTAGAAACTTCCACTGCCTGTAGGGTCCATTTCGTAAAATTTTGGGCAAAATTTAAGGTTACTGGAATGATTCACGAGATCAAACCACAACTCGTAGATTCCTTTATGACCAGTAGATAAATCCGTGAAGTCTGAGGCTCAAAGTTGGATTTTCAGAATTTTTCCATGAGTTTAACAGATGGGTCGTACTTTAATCTACAACTCGTAATAGGATTTCGTATATGAGCTCTGCTCTGGTTCTCTGTAGTAAAATTGTCATAACTTTTGACTCCGAACTCCAAATGAGATGAAATCAGTTGTGTTGAAAAACTAATTCAAAGGGCTTTCATTTAGGTCATTTGACACCTAATTCTCTGTGTGCTAAGAGTTGTGATCATTTAAAGTTGACCCTTGCATAATCTAATACTAGAAACTCAATTTATAGGAAATTTTTAAACTCGGCTAAGTGTTTGGAGTCGCTTATGACCCTAATACGCTTCTCATATGTAAGAATGAGTCTTGAAACATAGGTGCATATGAGAATAGATTTATGGGGGTGTCATAATATCTCCCCTTTGAGATCATTTGTCCTCAAATGATATCTATCTAGGAGACCTATTAAGAAGGAACTCAAATACTCGGGTACTCGAATACTTATACTCCAGAAATCAACCTCAACTCAAGATTTAGAATTGAAAGACTACTTCTAACATCATCAATAGGCATGAATACAATTAAAGACATGCATACTCAAATACTCATAGACTCAAGAGGAACATTAACTCAGAGATAAGAACTCAACTCAACAATGAGAAAGTAACTCAGAGAATAGAAACGAATCTTTACCATCAATTTTATCATTGGAAGGCACGAATAGGTGAGGGTATCTAGCCTTCATATCCTCTTCAGCCTCCCATGTAGCCTCTTCAACAGACTGACTTCTCCGCAATACTTTTACGGAAGCAACCTCTTTAGTTCTCAACATGTGAACTTAACGTTCAAGGATTTGGACCGGGATCTCTTCATAAATCAAGATATCCTTCACTGCAATGCTTTCAACAGGCACAACCAAGGATGGATCTCTCAAACACTTCTTAAGCATAGAAATATGAAAGACTGAATAGATGGCCGCTAGCTCTTGGGGTAGCTCCAATTCATAAGCTACGTTTCCCACTCTCTTCACAATTTGGTAGGGACCATTGTAACGAGGACTCAACTCTCCTCTTCCCTAATCTCATTACACACTTTATGGGTGACATTTTTAAGTATACCCAATCATTTACTTCAAACTCTAGGTCCCTTCTCCTAACATTAGTGTAGGATTTGTGGCGACTTTGTGCAGTTCTCAGTCTCTCTTGGATGATCTTTACTTTCTCCATATCTTGATGTACCAGGTCTGGCCTAATCAACCATTTTTCACCTACTCGAACTATCCAATTGGTGATCTATATCTCCTCCTATAGAGGGCCTCATAAGAAGTCATCTGGATACTCAAATGAAAGTTGTTATTATAGAAAAACTTAATAAGGGATAAATAATCATCCCAATTATCATTGCAGTCAATGACGCAAGCCTTCAACATATCCTCCAAGGTATGTATCGTTTGCTCTGCTTGACCATCAGTCTAAGGGTGGAAAGTAGTGCAAAGGTTCACCTTAGAACCCAAGCCTTTCTGAAAAGACTTTCAGAATTGGGCAGTAAATTAAGCTCCCCTATTTGATATGATAAACAAAGGAACTCCATGCAATCTAACAATATCTCGAATATATAATCGAGCATAATCCTCAGTCGTGTTGGTAGTTTTTACCGCCAATAAGTGGGCTGATTTAGTCATCCTATCAACAATCTCCCATATCGAATCATGATTTTTTCAAGACCTTAGTAAGCCTATGATGTAATCCATATTGATTATCTCCCATTTTCACTCTAGAATTTCAAAATTTTGAGCTACTCCGCATGGCCTTTGGTGCTCAATTTTTACTTGTTGACAGTTTGGGCACTTAGAAACGAAGTCTGCAATGTCTCTCTTTATCCCACTCCACCAATAAACCTCTCTCAAGTTGCTTTGGTTGACCCTGGATGGATAAAATATCTAGTGTTATAGGCTTCTACTATGATCCTTTCTCGAATACCATCAACATCTAAAACACACAATCTACTGTGGTATCTCAATACCCCATCCCCCCTTGACGAATGTCATTACTTTCTAATTATGTACATATTTCTTCAATAGGAGTAAGATAGGATTTGGTCTTGCTTCTCCTGTACCTCAACCACAAGAGATGACATAGACCCATTATGCACAAGTATTCTACCTTCACCAGATTCATCTAGTTGAACTCCTAATTGTGCTAGCCTATGCACCTCTTTGGTCAACTCTTTCTTCTCTCCTTCCACATGAGCAATATTTCCCATAAACAACCTGCTAAGAGCATCAACAACCACATTAACTTTACCTGGATGGTAGAGGATGCTCATGTCGTAATCCTTGAGCAACTCAAGCCATCGCCTCTACCTCAAGTTAAGATCTTTTTGGGTGAAGACATATTGCAGACTCTTATGGTCTGTGAATACATTAATATGTGCTCCATATAAGTAGTGGCACTAAATTTTTGAGTGCAAACACCATCACAATCAATTCTAAGTCGTGCATTGGATAGTTTCTCTCATGGTTTTAAAGTTATCTAGAAGCATAATTTATGACCTTACCTCTCTGCATCAGAGCACATCCCAATCCCACTCTAGAAGTATCATAATAGATCACAAAATCACCAGTCCCCTCAGGTAGAGTCAACATTATTGTTGTCGTTAATCTGGTTTTCAACTCTTGAAAACTCTTCTCACACTTATCAGACCACTGGATATTAGCTTTCTTCTGAGTCAGCTTAGTCAATGGCGAGGATAGAGAAGAGAATCCCTTAATATGTGATAGTAACTAGTCAAACCCAGAAAACTACTTATGTCAGTTAGAGAAGTGGGTCTAGGTCAGTTCTTAACTGCCTCAATTTTCTGCATATCTACTCAAATACCATCACTCGAAATAATATGGCCTAGAAAAGCCACAGACTTGAGCCAAAAATCACACTTGGAGAATTATACATATAACTCGTTGTCCTTGAGCATCTAAAAAATAATTTGAAGGTGATCAACATGCTCTTCCTCATCTCTGGAGTACACTAATATGTCATCAATAAATACAATCACGAACATGTCAAGGTACTGTCTGAATACTCTATTAATCAAATCCATGAAAGCGGTAAGAGCATTGGTCAGTCCAAAGGACATTACTAGAAACTCAAAGTAACCATATCGGGTTTAAAAAGCCGTGTTTGAAATGTCACATTCTCTCACTTTCAACTGGTGATAGCCTGACCTGAGGTCTATCTTGGAGAAAACAGTGGTACTCTGAAGTTGGTCAAATAAGTTATCAATCCTTGGAAGGGGATATCTGTTTTTAATGGTCACCTTATTCAACTGGCGATAATCTATACACATTTTGAGGAAACCATCTTTCTTTCAGACAAATAGGATAGGTGCACCCTATAAAGAGACACTCGACCTAATAAATCCCTTATCAAGGAGATCTTTCAACTGCTCTTTTAGTTCTTTCAACTCGACGGGAACCATTCTATATGGAGAAATAGAGATAGGTTGAGTATCAAAGAGAACATCAATCCCAAAGTCGATCTCCCTATCAGGAGGGACTCTGGGCAAATCATTATGGAAGACGTTAGGAAACTCATTGACAACTGGAATTGAATCAAAAGGTGGAGACTCTACATCATCAACCATAATTCGCACGAGGTGATAGATACATCCTTTAGAGATTAGCTTCTTGGCCCTAAGGTAGGAAATAGACTTACCCTTGGGCACTACAGAACTACCCTTCCACTCTATAACAGGCTCATTCAGAAATTGAAACTTGATCGTTTGGGTTCTACAGTTGATAGAGGCATAACAGGCGTAAAGTGTCCATGCTAAAGATCATATCAAAGTCAACCATCTCTAGCTCAATCAAATCAACAAGAGTATCTCTATGATAGATGGACATTACACAATCTCTATAAACCCTTTCGGCTATGATAGGCTCACCAATAAGAGTAGAAACACTAACGAGCTCAAGAAGACATTTAGGAAGGATCTCAAACTTACTAGCCACATATGGAGTCATATATGATAAAGTGGCACCTGGGTCAAGCAAGGCATATACATCATAGGAAAAGACTCGAAGCATACCCGTGACAACATCTGGTGCAATTTCCTGATCCTGTCGATTGCCCATCACATATATACGATTTGTACCTTCGCCCGTATTAGTAGTGGCACCTCTATAATTACTACTTGTCAGTGGTGTTGATGAAGACTGAGCTTTATTACCTCCCTCACACCGCCTTCTCATTGGGAACTCATTCTAGAAATGACCAATTTGTCCACACTTATAGCAAGCATTTGTGCCCTCACGACACTCACCTAGGTGGAGTTTTCCACACTTACTATATGATGGTTTCCCCTTCAAACCTTGAGTCGTACTAGCTTGGGATTTAGAACTTCGAGCTCTGGAACTTTGATAGCCCTGAGACTTCTGATCATACCTATTACTCAGAGTTGGTGCACTTACTGAGGATAGTGCATAATTTGAAGACCTTACCTCTCCCCTTTCCCTTGCTTATGCTGGCTAGACTAATGCCCTGCTGATTTAGCCTTCTTGCTCAAATGCTTCTCCCTATCCCTCTTCTTATCCTTCTCAAGTTGTTACGCATAGACCATAACTCTAGAGATGTCGATGCCCAGAATCAGCAATGTCGTTTTGCACTCTTTTTTCATATGTTTGCCAAAGCCGGATATGAACTTTATCATTCTAGATCTCATGTCAGGAACCACCTCTGGAGCATACCTGGATAGCTATATGAACTTGAGGCTATATTCTTTGATAGTTATCCCTTCCTCCCTTCCTGCTTCAAGTTGACAAACTCCTCAACCTTTGCTCCCCTCAACTCTCGTGAAAAAAAAGTGGTTAAGAAAACCACTCTCTAAATCATCCCAAATGGCAGGCTCAACATCCTCACCTCAGTTCTCTTCCCATTGATTGTACCAAATATTTGCCGCATCCTTGAGTTGATAAGAAGCAAGTTTAACTTCCTCAATCTCAATCGCATGCATAGCTTTCAACACCTTCCACATCTCATCAATAAAGTTCTGGGGATCTTCCTCAACCTTGGACCCTATGAAGACTGGTGGGTTCATCTTCAAAAAATCTCTAAGTCTGGTTGCAACATTTGTCTCTTGGGAGATAGAACTAGGAGTTTGTGATCTCCGATTCCCACTTTGAGCGGCTACCAATTAGGTGAGCATAGTGATAGTTCCTCTAAAATCAACTTCTGTAGTAGGAGCAGGTGGAGCAATAGGAGCTTATGGGACACCGATGGCTCTAGTTGGTCAACCTCGACCCCTCGTCTCCATCTGAGTAGGCACCTCTGGTGGGGGATTCATAGCATTAGAGGCTGACGCATCTTTTTGGGTGGCGGTACGCTTAGGAGGCATGATCTGCAAACGTGTAACGCACGAATTAGATAGATACTTTAATAGAGTTAAACTCTATCGCACGAACTCAAAATACAAGAGAAGTGTAACAATTCCTAATGTCTTATAGCCTCCTGCTTATAAAGTGTGGTGCACAACACACTTATAAACAAGACTCTACTAGACACAACTTTATAGACTCCCTAGGACACTTGAACTCTCTACTCTGATATCAAATTTGTCACGCCCTAAAAGGGTACCCTTGGCGTGGCCGGCACTCAGAGACTATTGCTAGCTCCTAAGAAAATCACTTGGCTTCATCACATTCGTTCAATCACAATCTAAAAGCGGAAGATATCAATAATAAAGAATACTCAACAAAATAAAATGAGAATATGATAATCAAAGCCAAAGGTCAAACAATCTATCCATCAACTAAGTAAGACTAGTGTGAAAGAGACTAGTCAAAATAATATTTAAACATAACTCGACAGTCTAGTCTATGAAGCCTCCAAATATCTGACTATTTGGTGCCAATGACAGGTTCATGGCTAACTCAAAATAAAATGAAATAAGTCCAAACTCAAAGCTAGAAAGAAACATAGTCCTCCGAAAGTATGAGAGGACTCACCAATCAATTGAATGTAAATAGGTCCTCAATGGAGCGCATGCTAATGACCACTAGTACCTGTGTCTGCATCATGAAAAGATGCAGGCCCAAATGGACGTTAGTACGTAGAATGTACGAGTATGTAAAATGGCAGAATGAAACATATAAAGGTAGAATAACATCAATTCAAAATAGCTCAACTCAAGAAAATAGGGAACTCAATCATCAAGTCAAGAGTCTAAAGTAAGAATGCAATTTTAGACAATGACTACTCACATACCATCTGATCCAATCCATTCAGAGTATTATCAAGACCTATTTGGGAGTTTCTCTAACCGACAATCATCACCTATGAGCCAGTGATGATACAACGAAATAATGTTGTTGCCATATCCATCCAATACCTTGCCAGGATAAAGAACATCACATTAGTGGATCCACAATAATAATATCAAGTCCTCTTTTTGGGATAATAGAGAAACATCCATTTTTATGGTTCAATCCTCTCCTGCACTGACCACGTAGTTATTGAATTTGAGTTGGACTTACTCTTACTCAATTCGGTGCTCAATACTTTTTCCAAGACTCAACATTCTCATAAGACATCAACCCTATGGTTAACCCATTCATCTAGTCTCATTGGACATTCATCAACTCAATTCATCACATCAATTATCAACTCTTTGGTTACATTTTTTTAAGGTTCAGCTCTTGACTCATAAAGGCTCAATCATGCATCATTCTAACTCATAACATTCAGGAAATCAAAAGTAGAGTTAACATATTTAGGTATTCCATAGACTCTTTAGGCTCAAATTATACTCATGCATACCTATTTAAGTGAAATATGTAAAAACAATAAGAATTCATGCTAGAGTTCATGTAGAAAAGTAAAATCATCAATTTCAAGTATTTAATTCATAAAAGTTGTAATTCATGAAAAATTGTATAGAAATACATTAGAATTTAAGTAAAACCTTCAAGAAACCTTCATGGAATACTCAATTCACTAACAACTCCATCAACTCGGGTTATGGGGCACATGAAAGAAAAAAATCCATATTTTAGTTAACCTTATATACCTAGAAATATGTTTCTTGGAACAACTCAAAAGTATTCTCAAGTTTTTGCTTCAAACCCTAGTCTTTTTCTCCCTTGAAACCTTGTTCTAAGTTGGAGAGGATGTTTCAGCGTAAAAAGGATGAATTGGCATGTTTAGGGATTTATTTAGATATAAAAATGTCAAGTCTAGGAGTTAAAAGGGTGAAAAAAGACCAAAATAACCTTTTAGAAAAAGCTATCAAATTTACGGCCTGTAGAAACTTCCACGGCCCATAGGGTCCATTTCATAATTTTTCGGGCAAAATTTGAGGTTACTGGAATGATTCACAAGACCAAACCATGACCCGTAGATGGATCCGTGAAGTCTGGGGCTCAAAATTAGATTTTCAAGACTTTTTTCACGAGTTTAACAGACAGGTCATACTTTAATCTACCACCTATAATAGAATTTCGTAGATGAGCTCTTCTTTGGCAGTCTGTAGTAAAGTTGTCATAACTTTTGACTCTAAACTCCAAATGAGGTGAAATCAGTTGTGTTGGAAAGATAATTCAAAGAGATTTCATTTGGTAGGTGGTGGGATACTTAATTCTCTGTTTTCTAAGAGTTGTGATCATTTAAAGTTGACCTTTGCATAATCTAACACTAGAAACTCAATTTATAGGAAAGTTTTGAACTTGACTAAGTGCTAGGAGTCTCGTATGACCCTAATACGCTTCTCATATGTAAGAATGAGTCTCGAAACATAGGTGCATGTGAGAATATAGTTATGGGGTGTCACACAAGTCAATTCATATCAATCTCTAACATTCACTTTCTCATCATAAGGGAAATTCACAATTACATCAAATTCTCACAGTTTATCAAGTCCAACTTATCAAACAAAAATTACCCAATCATTTCAAGTCACAAATAAAGGAATATAGTGTTCAGGGAAGTTTAACAAGGTTTAGAAATCCTTTTGCCTCAATCAAAAGCTAAATCAAGCAACAATCAGAGCTTTTTCCCTCGAATTCGCATCCGACATGTCACAATCTAGCCAAATTCGAATTCACAATCTCAATAAAAATCCAATGACACTAAAATCAAGCAAATCAGGTGAAAATAGTAAAATGATAAAAAAAAATTCTATGCCAGAAAAGGTTCTCAGAATCTGAAAATTAATACATGAAAAAATTCCCCAAGTAATAAGGATTCTAATGGCAAATATTATTTCAAAAATGGAGTAGAAATGAACTCATAATCCCAATTTTCAATCAAAAATCAATATCCGAAGAAACCTCAATTTCTCCAATGCCCTCCATCCACCTATTAGGCCTAAATCCACCTTTGGGTCCAAAAATGTCCTTTTCTTTAACGGAATATTTTTAGGTCCAAAAATGTCTTTCGTTCACCTTTTTGCCTCATTTATATCCTTGAAACTAACAACCTTCTCTTCTTTCTTTTTCAAATATTTATTATGTTTCATTTTCTTATGAAATAAAATAAATCTCCATTTCTATAAGATTTCTTTCCATAATTTATCCAAACCGAAACAATATATTTCTTTAAGGATCAAAGTGATTTTTTTAAAAAGTGATCAAAGTGATTTATTAAAATAATTAACCGATTTATCTTTCTAAAAAGAATTTTTTAAAAAAATATACAAAGTTAATTAAAAAGTAAGTTTTAAATTTATCCAAAGAGTAAGTTTTTTTTTAAATGTTATAATAAATAATACGAAAATTATTCAAATTTTGTTTAATAAAAAAAATTAAAGAAAGCTAAATTGATTTTAATAAATCGCTTGATCCTTATAAGGGTAATTATTTTGTCTAAATAAAATACAAGCATGTGCAGATTTTTTTAAAAAAAATTCAAAATATGTAAAGTTGTAACTTTAGATTTTTTAAGAATTTTTTAAAAAAATATTTTTTATCATAATTTATTAAATCCAAA
The DNA here is from genome assembly GCA_038996855.1 of Solanum aculeatissimum. Classification (NCBI taxonomy): domain Eukaryota; kingdom Viridiplantae; phylum Streptophyta; class Magnoliopsida; order Solanales; family Solanaceae; genus Solanum; species Solanum aculeatissimum. The sequence goes on from JBCEWC010002465.1 coordinate 12,740, forward strand.
AAAAAAAAATACCTTCTTGATGGCCCTAAATTTTTTTAAAGAAAAACTAGAGTAAAACTACTAGTTTGTTTTTTTGTTAATTAGATTTTTCACATATTTTGTCCAAACCAAAATAATATCTTTCTTTATAACCCCAAAATAAACTTTAAAAAAAATTATAAGATTTATTTTTGTAAAAAAAGAATTGAGGATGAGGGTTTACTTTATTCCATAGGAAAAAATAACATAACAAATATTAAAAAAAAAGGAAAAAGAGAGTTTTGTTAGTTTTAAGGGTATAAGTGAGCCAAAAAGGTGAATAAAAATAATTTTGGACTCAAAAATATCCTATTAAAGAAAATGGTTTTTTTTACCCAGAGGTGGATGATAAGGACATTTTAGGCTCAATAGGTGGATGAAAACGATTTTTGTACCATTTTCAATAGTTTGAGGACATTTTTGACCCTTTTTCGTTAAAAATTTCCAATTTCGTATTAAAATCACAAATTAATCAAAGGGAATTGAAGAATTGAGTTAGAAACACGTTATCCAATGATCTTGCCTTGAAATCTTTTGAAGATTCTCTAAAAAACCTAGCTCGAAATATTAAAAATGAATGAAAATGGTGAAGCCCGTCACTTTTAATTAAAACACTGTTTCAAGGATTTTGTACTCCACGAATGTGAAGCTCAAGGCTTCACATATCTCTGCGAATGTGGAGGTCACAACAAACAAGCCTCCACAAACACTGGTCCCAATCCCACGAATGCGAAGAAAAAGTGAGGTCGTACAAGATTCAGCAAAAATCAGCTATAGAAAATTCTTGAAACGGACCCCCGGGGTTCGTTTAGAACTTGATACATACAAAACAAATATGTAAATCTTGTAGAACCAACGTTTCAGACTCAATAAAACTGTCAGAATTTGATTCTGAGTTGTCTCCTTGACCCAGAACTCGAAAAATCTTAATAAAACTAGTTAAGAATTCAAATATCCAAAATAACCTCGAAAATTCTAATAATTACAACGAGATCATCTCTAGCGTTAGTTTCACCATCCGAAACCATTGGAACTTCAGAATTTCGATTAGAACTTTTGAACTATGAATGTTGACCAAAGTCAAAATAGGATCTGAATTCAACTGAAAATCACAACTTTGGGGTCCAAAATCTTCGTTTTAACTTCAAATTCAGCTCCGTAAGTTCTCCTAGATCAGATTCTTCATTCTGGAGCTGATGGAATCGACAAAATTGCATTCCAACACTCAAAACTTAAAATGATCTCAGAACTTAAGATTTCAAACTTTAAGCCTTTAAAAACTCTTTTTTCGCAAAAATCCAACTTTTCTCAAGATTTTTGAAATTCAACTTTTAACTCAACCAAAAATGACTTAAAGCAACTTCAAAAAGGGCAAAATGGTCATTTGACAGAAAATTCCAAAAATGTCCTTTCGGGTCATTACATCAATATATATAGATTCATATTATATTTAAGTTACTTTCATGTTTCATTTCTTTATCTATTGTACACACAACAAACTATTCTTTTTTTTAAAACAAACTTGGGCCAAGGGACCTGCTTTATTAACTTAATAAGAAAAAATCCTTGTGTAGGCCAAAAAGTGGCCTATTCTTACATTGTTAAGTTCGGTCCAAACTGGACCGACTCAGGGGAGATAAAGAGTATAAGGGAAGGAAGGGTTTCTAAGAAGGGGGCACTTTTCAAGGGCACTTTTTTCTCTCCTCTAGAGTGCAATTGTGAAGTCTGATAGCTTTGAGGATGTTCCAATGGTGTCCCATTGAAAACCTCCGCTTCTTGGCCTTCTGGGTCTGTAACTTCTTGCATCTTTATCATCATGGATATCTGATTATCAGCTTCTGCAAGTTCGGATATCCTCCTCTTCTTCTCTTCTTACTGTATCTCATTTCTTTTCTAACTCTCCTTTGTAGGTGGTTGGACCGGTGAAACTCGTTCCATGAAGAACTCAGGTTCATTAACACATTCCAGATCCTATGAGTGCCTTATGATTTGAGTAACATTCCTTCTATCTGCTCCTCCTCTTACTATCAGAGCTTGTTTTAGGCCGTCCAGGGGAGAAGATAAGGTTCTTGCGTGACAACAGGAGGTTCTGGGATTGCATGTCCAAAGCTTCAACCTGGTGTAGTTCTTCCTTTTGTTGGCTTTTTGTTGTTTTTTAAGTGTTGACTTAGCCTAGTCTTAGTTGGTAGGAGCACATATGTGAATTTATGTGTAGGACCACAAACAGAACTGTTTATATGCTTGAAGTGCCAAGCCGTGGTCATGTTTCCTTTAAGCTTGCACATATCTTGACTTGTCTTGTATTTGCCTTGTTTTGATCCTTAGTGATGAGATGTAGTGTTTGTCTGTATTTAGAATTCTTCTTGCAAAGATTGACAATTGTGTAAATGATATGTATTGTTGTTTGTCCTCCTTTTGTACTGTTGTGTTTGTATGAAATCAGCTAGCTGATTTCCCTATCTGTAGACATGCTCTACTTGCGTATTTACCTCTTCCATTAATAGCTGAATTTCTTCTGCAATCTCCACTAGCTCCCATGGTATCTTCCACTCCCTAATTAACATCTTTTGAATTTCTAGAGAGTCAGTCTCTAAAAGAATGTTATTCAATCCATTTGCCTTGCAGAACAACAAAGCCTTATGATTTGCTGTCATTTCTGCAACCATATAGATAGTCTCCCCAATATAATCATCTTCTGCATAGATTAGATTTCCATGGTAGTCTCTCAGGCAATATCCATATGAACTTTTCCCTGGATTTCCTCTACAAGATCCATTTATATTGCATTTGGTCCATCGTCTATTAGGCCACTCCCAATTGATGACTTTGTAGTATAGCTTGGGCCTTAGCTTGAGGATCAACTTCAAGTTGTCTGTCTACTTTCTTGGAATGTCCCTTCACTCTGGATAGTTGGCCTTGTGTTGACACCCAATTTTGATCGACCTAAACCCATTTTAGATTGTCATTTAACTAAAATAGGCATTTTTAAAACTTTTTAAAAGAAACAAGTTTATTTGCAATAATTGCATATTTTTCATATATATATTTTTAAATATTTAAAATTTGCTCGTTAATTATCCTGCCATTTTTAAAATTTCTTTTTATATTATTAGTAATAATATTATTAGTTCCTACTTTTATAATTATAATCATTTTAGTAATAATGATAATATTTGCGGTAATATTTATTATTTATTTATTATTATTATTTTTTTTATTATTATTAATAATATATCAATATTGTATTTTAAATATATTATAAATACATTTTAATGTATATCATTCTATCAATTTTTAATATAAAATAATCATTTTAATATATTTAATTTTTTTCCGTAATAATTTCAGCATAGTGCGTATTTTCTTTACGTAAAGTTTATTATTTAAAATATTATATATTTTATAAGTATTATAATTAATTAGGTGACAATCTATTCAATTTCATCCCAATTTATTTAATTCGTAGCCTTTTCTACCAAAATCATTTTGATTCTAGTCAATTTTCTTGAAATGTATTTTAATTTTAGCCAATTTCCTCACAATTTCTTTCAATTCTATCCTAATTGGGTGAATTTCGGCTCAATTTTAAACTCCCAAATTTAATATTTATTTAATCAAATCTGGATAACCCACTTTATACTCGGATCCGACCCATTAACTACTTTGCAATCTTAACCGTCCATCACCCTTAATCCAATGGCCCATATTAATTTTTTTTTAATTTCCTTTTTAGTTTTTATAACCCCCAAACCCTAAAAACTATTTTCATTTTCCTCCTCTATCTAGCCTCACTCTCTCTCAGCCGACCCCCTCCCTCTTTCTTGAACAACCATCGCCGTCGCCTTATCTCCTCCACCGGCGAGCCCCTTTTCCTCTCCTCCTGTCGCTCCTCCAACCCCTTTGTTCCGATGACCCAAACGACCCCTTCGTCTGGCAAACCCCAGAAATAAGAGCCCCGACACCACCTCCTCACCACCGCAAAACCCCTCTCTTCCTCTCCTCCTTCTCCAGCCAAACCAAATGGCACCCACCGAAAAGTCATGACCGCCACCTCCCTCCGCTGACAACCCCCTTTTAGCAACACCACCCTGCCCCTCTTGAAAATCGTCATGCAATCGGCGAGCAGTTCTGGTAAAGCCAAGGTTAGCCGAATGACGATCGTGATTACTAGATTTTTATTTTCTTTGAGATTAAAGGTTTGTTTGAGTTGAAATTGAAAATAAAGATCCAACCGGGTATGCATCTGTTAAAGATTTGTTTTTCTAGACCCTCTTTTTGTGATCCAGATTTGAATAGAACTCTAGCCGTTAGTTTGATATAGTTTTTTTTTATGACTTGACAAAGTAATTTAGATATGTTTGTAGGGTGTATTCAATTTTGTGTTTGATTAATGGGTTTGACTGGAACCCTAACTGCTTGTGCCTAATTTAGATTAATTGAGTGGTGAATTTTTTTTTTTGGCTAAGAATCTTGGAGTGATTCTATTTTCCTTGTGGAAAGATGGTATATCAGACTCAATTGTTAGAATTTGGTTAATATTTTGTTAGAATTTGATTAATTTTTGGCTTTTATTTTATTTCACTTTGGGCTGGTTTATTTTAGGTAAACATTAGAAAAAATCTGGATCAATTATTTTTTTAATATATTTCATTGATATTTGTTATTTGTAACAACTCTAATTGTGATTATGATTTATCGTAAGTATTACATAATTATCTTGCCAAGTTAAGACATTATTTGTCTAATTATAGAAAATCCTCAATACGAAACTACGAATCTTTTTGTTTAGCAATTTGTTGACTTTCTTCCTCATCAAGACTTAGTTTTCCTTCTTATTGTTGGTAAGATTTTATTTACCCTCCTTAATTAAGGTAATGTTATATTTGTTAATAGATTTATTACTTTTACTTTTTTAATTATGATAAATTTAATTGATTAATTGCCTCACCTTCCTTATTCTCTTTGAGAATGATTTCTTTGTTGCTATATAAACAAGATGAATTTCACACAATAAGGGGACTCTCTGAAAAAGAAAAAGGACATCACACACTTGCTCTCATATAACATAACCTTCTGCTCTCTTTCTCCTTCTCTAAGAAAAATCAAGGAAGAGAGTGTCTGCCAAATACCATTCTCGAGGCCCATCTTATGGATTTTTCGGGTTGGCTATTTTCTCAACTGGTTAGTGATTTTTGTTATTCTCGTTTGGTGCACTTTTACTTCTTTGTTTTGTTACTTAGCAGGATATTGAAGAGTTGCCTGGGACGGAAGAATTTGGAGGGACCTTGAAGTTTTTATTTATTCTTTTCTTTTCTTTGTTATTGTATTTTACTTTTCCACAAAGTGATGTAACATATAATAGTGAAATCGAGGATTTAGTGAAGAGGGGGAGGGGAACATAATGTGCTAACTATTTTTTTTTTATGCGAGTAGAAAGCATGTCTATAGAATCCACCACGTTTAAATCGCTCTTAGATTAAATGTTCTAGAAAGATTCACTTATTAAAATATAGGATAAGAATTTTTTTTCATTAATACTTAATTTTTAATACGATTTTATTATCTCTCATGATTTTTTTTTACTAATCGAATTACGATCCCTTTATGAATTTTTAAAAAAATACCATCTAGTCAAGTTAACCTCTTTATAATTTATTTTTAGAAATTTTCAAATGTTTGCCTTTCTCAAAATTTCGCTAAGTTTTAGGCTTATTATCATGAACTTACTCACATGTTCAAGATAAATGTTATTTTTCTTAAAATAAATAAACAAAAAAAATAATAAATAAACAAAATAATAAATAAATAAATAAAAATATCTTTTACGTGAAAATATGTTCAAAATATTTATAGACATCAGTTATAAACACATTGACATTTTAGTAACTAGGAAATTCGTCTTTCATTCAAGTGTTTTTCTTTGACACATTTTAAAACTTTGCATCTACACGCCTTTTTCATAAACTTTGCATTTTCGGCATATTTTCATGTGTTCAAAAGGCCTACTTGAGGCTTTTTGTGCTACTTGCTAGTATTGGGTGTTTTGGATTGACACGGTGCTTAATTAGGAGCCATGTATTCCCTTTTGAGTCTAGAACTTCCAAACTAAAGAGTCCAAATGCCTCTCGGACATTAGGAGGGACGTTAGGCACTTTAGGAACGATTAGACTTTTCATTTTCTAGTATGCTTTTAAGTAAAATAAATAATTAAACTTAGAAGGGGTAGGGGTAGAAAGGACCCTCGGAAATGATGACCAAAACTCGCGCTTATGGGAACGAAACATTGGTTTTTCTTCCTTTGGCTTAAATAAGTCTTTTGAGCTAAATACGATAAAATCTAATTTTGTCTTTCGAAATAAAAGTCGAGTAACTAATCCGAGTGGAACATAAATCATTTAGCTTTAATATTTTTTTCTCATTTTTTTATTCCTACTTGCTTGGGGTAGCTCTTCTTTTAATTGTTTGATTATTTGTTTAAATTATATTTTTTTATCACTTAGGCAAAACGTCTTTGGAAAATAAACTTTAAAATAACAAGATTTAATAATTTACTCTCTCTTAAAAAATGAGTTATGCTTAAATCTTAAAAACTCTTTTATCACTTAGTCAATTTTTAGGATAAAGTCTTCAATAAAAGGGACCCTTATTTGCGATCCACATAGAAAGGAGATACTGTTGGGACCCGCACTTGCGGACCTTGAGGGGTGCCTAACACCTTCCTCTTGAGGTAACCTGAACCCTTACCCAATCTCTAGTAGTTTGACCTTATCCTTAGACTTAGGTTAGAATGGTGTCCTAATGCACCTTAACTCATTAGGTGGTGACTCTTCCTTCTTAAATCCCAAAAGAGTCGTTGTCGCGACGTCGTCCAGGTTCCCTTTTCCGCGAGGAAAAAATGGGGCTTGACAGAATGACGACTTTTTGGGGGACTTTTGGTTCTAACCAAAGCGTGTTTCTATTTCTGTGTGGGTTTTAATATTCCTTCCTTTAATGTTTTCCTTAATTTATTTACTTGCCTTATTTACGGTTATCTGCTTCTTAATTTCTTTCCTTTTCCCCCTTTCTTTCATTTTCTCTAACACCCCTTTCCCCTTTAATTATGTTATTCCCTTCCCTATCCCTTCTAATACCCCTCCCCTTCCCCCTTTAATTATGTTATTCCCTTCCCTATCCCTTCTAACACCCCTCCCCTTCCCCCTTTAATTATGTTATTCCCTTCCCTACGCCTTCTAACACCTCTTCCCTTCCCCTTTAATTATGGTATTCCCTTTCCTATCCCTTCTAACACCCCTCTCCTTCCCCGTTTAATTATGTTATCCCCTCTAACACCCCTTCCTTTTTAATTATGTTATCTGACTAACATTTTCCTTCCTTCTCCTTTTTCTTTCCCTTTATTTATTTACTTTAACTCTCAAAGTTCCTACCCCGTAATTGTTTATTACTATCTGTGCTAACTGTTACCGCTTAATAAAACTGTCATCCCGTTCATATCCTCCCCTACTTGGGAACCTTTTTTTTTCTCTCTTTTATGATTGATGTTGTGCCTTTGCACATCTCCCGCCTCCTTTCAAAATTAAATTTTAGAGAGTAAGCGCTTGTGTGGTGAATGGCGGATGGTCTTACCACTGTTGGACCACGTGTTTCTCACATAAGATCACCCTCAGTTCGTGTCTAACCCACTTTGTAGAAAACTAAGTTAGAGCTTTATCCACCCCTAAAACTAATTCATGCATGCATAAACCCTAGATAGTTTGACCTACGGGGTCAATCTACGATAATAGTAGCCACCCTGTTTAAATCTAAAGGGTCCAATCACCCTCTAGACAAAATATTTCATACTATATGTTTATGTGATCACGATGATTTAATCCAAGCCTAAAATCTGTCAAAACTGAGTTTAGAACTTGTTTTGTTGTTTTTGTGCGTGCAGATTTAGATGGCCTTACCAAACTTTGCCAACACCCAAATGGTTGTGGGTGTCAATCACAAACTTAGGGGCTGGTGGAAAAGCATTAAGAGGGATCGCGCTATAGAAGTCGCTCAATTATTGGGGGGGTTTGACGTATTTGATCTACGTCATCCCAGACTGTTATTTGATCAAAGCACTCCTAAAGTTCTAGGACCTTGCAAGAGTCGTCTTCAAGTTTCAGGATTTTGAGTTGACTCTCACGTTGGAGGAGATTAGTGGATTCATCAACCTACCCTACCAGGATAGAAGCATGATCGTTCCACACAGATAGACTCCTAAGAAGTTTATGAAGAGTCTGGGTTTGGTGTACTAGCCTAAGATGGCTTGTCTGGATTCAGAATGGGTCTCACTGGATTTTCTATACTCCCGCTTCGGTCATCAAGATAGTTATGAAAATTTCAAAAGAGATTTTTCTTGTTCAGCGACAAAGTGGGAGGTATATTGTGTCAACGTTTTTGCTATAACACTATCGGGGACCCTAGTCTTTCCTAGAGAAGACAAAAACATAGACACTCGCCTGATCTATATTATGGGCACTCTATCTAGAGGGAGATATGTTGGGGGAAACACCATCGTGCCCATGATATTAGCAAAAATGACAAGGGTGTTGTCCAAATGCTTTCGAGGTAGAAGATTCTTCGAGGGATGTAACTTCTTATTGCATCTTTGGGCCATCGAACATTTCTACAAAAGGGCTAATCTGATAGATGTTCTTGATGGAATGGGGAACAAGATTCATACCCACCTGTCAAGGATGCATAAGTTCATTTCCCCTGTGGGCAGCGAGGACTGGTTCAGATTCATGAGAGGGCTATCTGGTTATAACATTCAGTGAAAGTATTATTGGTTGAACCCCTCTCGTGCGATAGCAAGAGGAGACGAGCTTTACTATGTTGAGCTCATGGTTTGAAAGACGTCCAACCCTACACCCCTCTACGAGTTCTTAGACAGTTCAGTTTGATTCAAGTGATCCCATTGCGATCAAACATGAGCATGTCCGAGTATGAGTTCGGAGAACAGATTCCAGAGGTTCACAACATATGCAGAAGATGGGAAAGGGTGCTGACTTTGATCCTCCAAGAAGATCATCCCTATTGCACCCTCGCGTACTATGTGTGGATGCTAGAGGATGCTGAACAGAGGCTATGAGATCACCTCGGAAATGGGAATGCAGATTGTCCCAACATATGGAAGCCGTCACATCTAAGGATTCTACTTATGTTCTAGTTCATTTTCCCATGTCACCTTTATCCCCTTAGATTTATTTTATGCAAGTTTTATTTTCTTTCTTTCACAATGTAGTGGCTTGATTTTCTAATAAAATAGTCTTAACTTTTACTATTTATGCTTACACTAACTTTAAACTCGGATGTACAAATTAAGGCTTGGATTAATCATCGCGATTCACTTGCTTGTCGTATTAGTCCTACCTCTGGTTCAACGAGGTCCCTTGTATTCTAGGGCGCTTTATTTTGTTTTTTTAAAAAACTATGTGCTATTTGTGGTTATTATCCTAACCTCTAACACCAAATCTTGTTAGCTTTGTTTTCCCCCTTCCTAAGGTTGATTTGTCCGCGCATTCTATCCTATCACACAAGATCAAAAGGGGCTCTTCCTCCTCCTCCACCACTACCGGGCTTGAACGACAAGAAAAAGAGCAAGATGACCGATGGCAACAACACCAATGGAAACTCTGACAGAGGGGCTCACTCTACTGACATGTTCTCAAGGTTAGAGCGAAAAATCATGGAATTGGAAGAAGAGATGGCCAGCATGAGAAATCTGGCTAAGCTATCCCTTTCTCTCGGCACTCCATTTGGGAAAAACATGGAAGACTAAATAACAACTACTCAGGCTACACTCCCAAATTTTCAGCCCACCTCTCAAATGCCACCAAATCCTACCAGCTTACCACCCCCAAATACCTAAATTCCCAACCACCATTTGCAAAATTCATATCAAGCAGGTCCCTCTGAGCCAACACTGTACCCTCAAAACTCCAGCCACGTCCCAATTATACCTCCCAAATTTGTTGTCAACCTGTCTTACGTTCATGCCCTTGGAACCATAACCAAAACCCCATATATATCAAAACCGCCCCTTATACCCACGACTATCATGAATCGGAATCCTCCGAAAAGGATATCCTAATTAAAGCCATGGCTCAGAGAATGGATAGCTTTACCAATCGCTTGCAACAGGTCGAGGCAAGTAAGAGGGTGGCCGGTTTGAGCTATGAGGATCTGTATATATACCCTGACGTGGAACTTCCCGAAGGCTATAAGCCTCCTAAATTCGAGTTGTTCAATAGTATTGGCAACCCTAAAGCCTATTTGCACATGTGTTGTGACAAGCTTGCCAGGGTTAGGAGAGATGAAAGGATTAGAATGAAGTTGTTTATGAGAAGTCTCACAGGGGAAGCCTTGATTTGGTATATTGATCAAGATGCCCATAAATGGTCAAATTGGGTAGAGATGGCCTCCGATTTTATGGACCGATTTGGTTTCAACACTGAAAATGCACCCAATTGATTCTACATCCAGAATTTGAAGAAGAAGCCCAGCGAGACATTTAGAGACTATGTTGTGAGGTGGAGGTCTGAGACGACTAGGGCCAGACCCCCCATGGATGAATCTCAGATGAAAGATTATTTCATTCCCGCACAAGAGCCCCAGTACTACGACAGAATGATACTTGTCGTAGAAAAAAGTTTTGTTGATATCATCAAGTTGGGTGAAAGAATCGAAGAAGGTATTAAGAATGGTACCATTATTAACTTAGAAGCTCTACAAGCCACTAATAAAGCCCTGCAATCCGGAAGCTTGCTGGAAAACCGTAAGAAAAAAGGAAGTGGGTACGGTCATTTTGGCGCAGAAAAGCCTCATCAAACCACAAACTTCTATCCCGCATCTCCCTCATTATCCTACATTACCTTACCCGGTACTATATCTCCCTTATCCCATATATACTCCTTACCAAGCTCCTCCTCCACAATACCAATAACCTACATATCCTATTTATAACACCCAACCCACTTATTACCAAACTCCACCACCACCACTATCTCCCCGGCAACCAAATTACAGAAATCGCCCCAACTTTGATAAAAGACCCATAAAACACTACACTCCCTTAGACGAACCCATAGCCCAACTTTATGAAAGATTCAAAGAAGCAGGTGATATTACTCCAATCCCTGCCTTACTTGTGGACGCCCAGGCCAAGTGGTACGACCCTAACAAAGTTTGTGCCTATCATTTCGGAATGAAAAGACATACCACTGAAGTATGTCGATCCCTGAAATATAAAATCCAAAGACTCATAGACACCAAAGCCGTCCAGCTCAAAGAACCCGCGCCCAATATGTCCAATAACCCACTTCCTAACCACCAGGTGAATATGCTGGAAGTAGAAGAATCAGTGGATTTGGAAAGGACCATAAGATTGATAGAACGAGATGAGTTACTTACTGTGATAACCCAAACGCCCTTTGTGGTTCAAGTACGCAAGCCATTTGAGGTAGAAGTTGTTGCATCTAAAACTCCATTCATAGTCACAAGAGCTCCTCGACCAAGCTTCGACACTCACGTTGTTCCTTGAAATTATGACAATGAAAGGGTAATGGTGGAAGAAGCTGACGTCGCCCGGGAGTAACCCGCTCCGGCAGAATATACCCCTCAGAACATGTGGCTCAAGGAGGCTCAAGTAAGGTCAAGCCTCTTGTCGTAGAAGTAGAAGAGAACGACATATGGAAGAAAGTACAAGCTAAAGAATATTTCAACACTGAGCAATTGAGCAAGGTACCTGCTCAGATATACATCTTGCCCCTCCTGCAAACCTCCGAACTTCACCAAAAGGCCTTGATGAGAGTACTAAATGAGGCTTATGTCCACTCCAACATAACCGAAGGAGAAATATCCCACATGGTGGGATAGGTATTCAAGGCATACAAGATATCCTTCCACGAGGATGAACTTCTGCCTGAAGGGGCTGCCCACAATCGAGCCCTTAACATCACCACCCAATACCAAAATAGAATGATCACCAAGGCTTTGGTTGACCCGGGTTCTGGATTGAACATTTGTCCGCTTGGCACTATCACGAGGTTAGACGTACACCTGACAAGGATACAAACTTGCAAGATGAACATAAAGGCTTTTGATGGCTCCCAAAGGGACACTATTAGGGAAATCACTTTGAACATGACTATAGGTCCAACAACCTTCCCCATTGTGTTCCAAGTGATGGATATTCCCGCTTCCTACAATCTATTGCTTGGACGCCCGTGGATCCACATGGCTGGGGTAGTTCCATCCACCCTCCATCAATGTTTAAAGTTTGAATGGGAGCACGAAGAAGTAGTAGTACATGGCAAAAAAGGGCATCCCATCTATGTTGTCGAAGGGCAAGTTCACATGGATGGAGAGATGTTCCACACCATAGAACTGGTGGGGAATACTGAGCCAAAGTCATGGTATAGCAAGAAAATCTTGAGCATGTTATTGTGGTTAAGTTATGAACCATGAAAAAGGCTAGAGGCCAAGCTTTAAGGTATGCCCAAACCAATCTCCCATCATATAAAAAATGATACTATCGGTCTGGATTATGAAGGAGAGGTACCTCTAGAAAAAGGGCACTGGATTTCGAGTTGCAACACCCTCTTCCACCACTGCATCTGATTTTCCAATATGTTGGGTTTCTCAAGAGTAGTTTGGAAGAAGAAGAAGATAATTTTCTGGAAAGTGTAAGGAATCTGTTCGTAACTGAGAATCATCCTCCAAGAGTTGTGGAAGAACCGGTAGAAGAGGTGGAAGATTTTGAAGTGTTGAACGTGATGTTGAATTCAGGTTATGAGTCAGAAAAGGGTCTAGGAGCTAGACTGCAAGGGATCACTGAGCCTATAAAGTTTCTATGTCATTCGATCATATTTGGCCTCGAGTATGCCTATTCCATAGAAGAGTATCTTGACTGGAAACCGCTTGAAACCGGATACTACTATCCCTTATCGCAACCCTTGCATCAAAATTTTTTATTAGTCGGGTTCATGAATGATGGCTCAGAAGGTTTGCTAGATAGGTTGAAAGGTTTGTTCCTGTCAAAGCCCGAAGAAGGAATATGTAACGTCATAATCAATGAGGAGGAGGAAAAAGTCCTCGTGCGGAGCAAGGCAGTAGGGATCGCCATCAGCACCTGGACCGTCATCCCATCTAGACCTCGTCGGGCATCTGGGTAGCGATGAAAGATTGATATCTCTTTACTATGCTTTCAAAATAAAGACTTTTAATGTTGGTTTAATGTTTATCAACTTTGATGTTAATAAATTCAAAGTTTAGTTACAACTTTCTGAAGTAATAAATCTTTATTTTTCAATTATCTGATCGACGTATTTTACTTTACTCTATTTGTTGTTTCTTTCAGAAAAATTACTTTTAATAAGGTTAAATCTGAGATTGTGGTACATAATGAGACTGCACAACATAGCACAATCGAGGCAGAGGCGATAGAAGAAAAAAGATATGAAGAAGTTGCTAAAAAGGTTGAAGAATTCGAGGACAAGCCTAAGGCAAATCTGGAAGAAATGGAAGTAGTGAATGTAAGTGATTCTAGGGTGGCTCAAGAGACCCAGATCAACGTCCACATGTACGAGGAGAAGAAAGGTGATTATATCTGATTTCTGAAAAAGAACAAGGATGTTTTTACCTGGTCTTACGCAGATATGACGGGGTTGAGCACTTCAATAGTGGCTCATCGATTGCCTACCAACCCATCCTGCCCTCTGGTGAAGCAGAAGCTTAGAAAATACAAACCTGATTTGAGTCTGAAAATCAAGGAAGAAGTGTCAAAGCAATTGAAGGCTGGAATTCTTCAAGTGACCAAGTATCTGACTTGGCTTGCCAACATTGTGCCTATACCTAAGAAAGATGAGAGAGTCAGGATTTGTGTAGATTACTAGGACCTCAACAAGGCTAGTCCCAAAGACGATTTCCCACTCCCAAACATACACATTTTGATCGATAATTATGCTAAACACGAAACACAATTATTTTTGGATTGCTTTGTTGGTTATCATCAGATCAAGATGCATGAGGATGACGCTGAGAAAACTGCCTTCATTATGCCTTTGGGTGTTTACAATTACAAGGTGATGTCGTTCGGATTGAAGAATATCGAGGCTACGTATATGAGAGCAATGACCACTCTATTCCATAATATGATCCATAAAGAGATTGAGGTCTATGTGGACGATGTTATCATCAAGTCAAGGAATGGGTGTGACCATTTGATTGATCTGCAGAAATTCTTTGACAGGTTGCAAAGGTACAATTTGAAGCTGAATCCCGCAAAGTATGCTTTTGGGGTCCCAGTCGGGAAGTTATTGGGTTTTATTGTCAGTCATCGAGGCATAGAGCTAGATCCAAAAAAAATCAAGGCCATCCGTGATCTCCTTCCCCCCAAAAAGTAAGAAAGAAGTGATGAGTTTCCTGGGTAGACTCAACTATATCAGTCGTTTCATAGCACAGTTTACCGTCATCTGTGAGCCAATCCTTAAGCTGCTAAAGAAGGACACTGCAATCAAGTGGACTCCAGAGTGTCAAGAAGCATTTGACAAGATCAAAAACTACTTGTCCAATCCTCCAATACTGGTCCCTCTAGAGTCTGGTCGGCCACTACTTCTGTACCTATCAGTCATAGACAATGCTTTTCGATGTGTCTTAGGTCAACATGATGAAACGGGAAGAAAAGAGCAGGCAATTTACTATATGAACAAGAAGTTCACATCATACGCGACCCAATGCTCTTTACTTGAGCGCACTTGTTGTGCTTTGACTTGGTTGGCTCAAAAGTTACGACATTATCTCTTAACACACACAACTTACATGATCTCAAGGATGGATCCCTTGAAGTATATCTTTCAAAAGCCCATGCCCACAGGTAAATTGGCTAAATGACAGATATTGTTGAGCGAATTTGACATAGTCTATGTCACGCAAAAAGTGGTGAAAACACAGGCATTAGCCAGCCATCTGGCAGAAAATCCTGTAGACGAAGAATACAAGCTTCTGAAGAATTATTTCCATGATGAAGAAATAGCCTTTGTAGGAGAAGATATCTTTAAAGAATACCATGGTTGGAGGATGTTCTTCGATGGAGCTAAAAATCTAAATAGATCAGGCATCGAGGCCATTTTGGTCTCACTAATAGGTCAGCATCAGCCAAGCTTAGATTTCATTGTTCCAATAACATGGCCGAATACGAAGCTTGTATCCTGGGCCTCCAATTAGCAATTGACTTCGACGTCTAAGAAATCTTGGTAATTGGAGATTCAGATTTGTTGATTCGCTAAGTACAAGGTGAATGGGCGACGAGAAACTGAAAGCTCCTACCATTCTTGGATTGCATGCAGAAGCTTTGCAAAATATTCACTAAAGTAGAATTCAAGCACATTCCACGAATCCAAAATGAGTTTGCAGACGCCTTAGCCACCTTGTCTTCTATGATTCGGCACCCTGATCAGAATTACATTGATCTCATTCGCATCCACATATACGAGTAACCTGCGTATTGCTTTCATGTTGAAGAAGAGCAAGATAAAAACCCATGGTACGATGACATCCGTGGATACTTGAAAAGTGGTGATTACCCAGAAGAGGCGAAAAAAGTCTAAAAACACACGATCAAGAGGTTGGCAAATCAATTTTTCTTAAGCGAAGAAATCCTATATAGAAGGACTCCCGACCTGGGCTTGCCGAGGTGCGTAGAAGCTAAGGAAGCATCAAAACTGGTAGAGGAGATCCATGTCAGAACGTGTGGTCCCCATATGAACGGTTTCATCTTTGCAAAAAAGATCCTTAGAGCAGGTTATTTTTGGTTGACCATGGAGACGAAATGCATTTGATATGTTCAGAGATGTCACCAATGCCAGACTCATGCCGACATGATCTGAGTTCCCTCCAATGAGCTCCACGTCACTGACTCACCATGGTTTTTTGCAGTTTAGGGCATGGATGTCATCGGTCCCATTGAGCCGGCAACATCAAACGGACATAGGTTTATTCTCGTGGTCGCTGATTACTTTACCAAATGGGTTGAGGCCTCATCTTACAAGTCTGTCACCAAGAAGGTCGTTGATGATTTTGTCAAGAACAACATCATATGTCGATTCAGAGTACCTGAGACTATCATTACTGACAATGGCACTAATCTTAATAATGATCTGATGAGAGAAGCCTGTGATCGATTCAAGATCAATCACCGAAACTCCACTGCATATAGATCGCAAATGAACGGAGCGATAGAGGCAGCAAATAAGAACATCAAAAGGATTCTACGAAAGATGATCGATAATTACCGACAATGGCATGAGAAGCTACCGTTTGCACTATTGAGATATCGTACTACCATTTGGACCTACACTAGAGCAATACCTTACTTTTTGGTTTACGGTAACGAAGCTGTGATTCCTGCCGAGGTTGAGATACCATCTTTGAGAATTACTCAAGAAGCGGAATTGAGTGACGCTGAATGGGTGCAAAGCAGGTTTGAACAATTAGCATTGATTGATGGAAGAAGGATCAACGTTGTCTATCATGGACAACTCTATCAAAATAGAATGATCCGAGCATTTAACAAGAAAGTCAGACCGAGATACTTCTCACCCGGACAATTGATTTTGAAGCGTATCTTCTCAAATCAAGATGAAGCTAATGGCAAGTTTGCACCAAACTGGCAACTCCCGTACATGGTCCATCATGTCTTGACTGAAGGAGCATTTATACTCGCAAAAATGGATGGCGAAATCTGGCCCAAGCCTATCAATTCAGATGTCATGAAAAGATATTACATTTAGCTTTCGTCTCATGCCCTTTGTACTTGAAACTACGTCAGACCTGATTCCTGTTTAAGAGGGATACGTAGGCTCTTCTATGGAGTTTGGTCTTATCATAATAAAAATTTTATTCCCTCTTTTACTCCTAAATTGGGGCAGAATTATTGAGATGGACTCAAAAATTCAATGCGGAAACCATAAAGGAATGTCATCATCCTACATCGGAAGCAAAATATTTGGGTAATTTGAATATGCCTCCTTAACCAGACGTTGGGTTTGTCTCAAAATGTGCCACAATCAAAGATTCAACATCATTTATAAGTTTTTCAACTGTTTTGTTTCCTAAACTTCTCAATATACATGCATATACTGTTTTTAAAATTTTAAATTTTTATACCATCCTGCCCAAGATAAATGCCCGATAAAGATCTGGACATCAATCAAGAGGAGCGTAGCGGTCATGGCAAAAGGACAGATCAATATTCCCCCTTCTTACAAACTAATAATTTTTCTTTGAATGCGGAATAGACAAGCACGTATTTCAATATGGCCTAAACATATCTAGTAGAATAAAATAATACTCTACATTGCATATGTCCGATATTTGCATTATATGTGCCCAATATTTGCATTACATGTGCCCGATAAAATTGCATATGCCCAATAAATTTATATGTGTCCGACATTTGCATTGCATATGCCCGATAAATTTGCGTGTGCCTGATATTTGCATTACATATGCCCAATAAAATTGCATATGCTCGACAAAATTGCATATACCCGATATTTGCCATCGCATGTGCTCGATAAAATTGCATAGGCCTGAGACTTGTATTGAATTAGGCCCGAGATTTCCATTGCATATAGATGCCTGATAATTTACATCGCATGTGCCCAAGGTTTGCATTGCATAACTGATACGCCCAAATTCACACCTCGATTGAAATGCAAAGCGGTCGTTAACCAAATATAGAACCCAACTAGAGTTGGGGTCGATCCCACAGGGAATGCATGAAAATACAGCTAGAAGTACTTCGTTTCACGTGCAATTCTTATTTCCAGAGTAATAATGCAGAATGAAAATGGGAATTGTTTGTAACAAGATTTAAACTAAATAACAAATGTATTCTACGAATCGCTATCTAATGTGACTACCAGGGTTCAACAATGGTTTACTAGACTAGGTTTATGGTTCCCATGACACCAATTCCAATACGCAAACGTTAAGGCTTTTGTGGTAATGATCTAATATACAAAGTAAGTAATGATTAGTTAACACTTAATTCACCTTTCAGTCCTTCTTAGGTGCATGTCATCCCTCACCTTCCAGTCTCAGGACGTTTTACATGTAGCACTTACTTTTTCACTGCAGGATACTCTCACCTTCCGATCTCAAGTACTTAGACTAGGTTAAAAACCCCAAATTCTGCCTCAAGACTCTTTTCCTAATCACTCATCAGCTTTCGGGCAAGCAGTGAATACAGGGTTACATGAATGCGTCGACTCATTTAGGTTTAAATTCAATTGAAGATATCTTGCGGTGTATATGGTGATCACTACCAACGTTACCCCTAAATTTGCCTATTTTCTTCGGTGATCATAGTCCCCATAACCCTAGTTATGGGTTTAGCCTAGCATACATGTCAAAGCTGAATTAAAACAAGATGAAGAAGACATGATTTACACTTATGATTGAGAAAATCAATGGAATCCCAAATCGTAATTGCAATGCAATGAACCAATCGTAGCAAAAAGTTGCCAAAGTAATATATCAAGTCCAAAAGCTTCTTGTTCGATACCTAGCAGTCTAGATATCTCTAAAAATGACTTAATAAAAGTGTATTTATATGATTTAAAACAAATCCTAGACAAAATAGAAAAACCGAGCTTCGGCACGCAAAATCGGCAACTACACGGACCGTCTACCGTTAAACAGTCCGTGCCACCTTCCGTCTGGGAACACTTAACTCCTGCGCCTCAGTCGTCCAACCATCAGCTCACTGTTACACTTAACGATCTCCAGCAACGGACCGTGTAACGTTACACGACCTGTCAAACTATCCGTCTGGCTTGCCTTCGATTGTTTTTCACTTGCACATTTCTGCCAAGGTTTTGTGACGTTTAACGAACAGGTAGACAGTCTGTTAGTCTTCCAACAGCCCGTCACATGTTCCGTGTACTTCCACTTAGCCTTGAATTATCTCCTTTCCCACGACTGATATTCTGTTATGTTTCACGAGCAGCTGCATGACCCGTTAACAGATACACGGGTCGTCACTCTTTCCGTGAGCTCTGACTTTGCCCATTTTCTCCTCATTTCAGTACTGCCACTCTCTGTTACCTTTCACGGTCAGTTTCACGGCCCGTTAAAGGGTGCACGGTCCGTGAACCTGATCGTTTGGTATACAGTTTGCTCCATTTTATTCTTTTTCGTGCCTTGCCTGATTTTCCTGAAAAATAAACTATACAAAACATTAAACGCAACAATTTACTTGAGAATTCGCAAAGATTTCATGTAGAAAAGTGTCAAATGATGAGCTTTTTCGCGACTAATCAACACCCTCAACTTAAAATCCTTGCTTGTCCTCAAGCAATAGCACACAAACATAGATTCCCAACAGGTTACATGCAACAATCCTTCCGTTAGTCAGAATCATATTTTACACTTTTTTTACATGCACACATACCCTAATGGATTTTCACAACTCTAGCTAAGCATCACACTGTGTTCAACTGATCTTTTCATACCCCAAATTTCACAATGGTTAGTTAGGAAAGCATCACGAGCGAGTATGGATGGTGCCCTTACCACAAGGAAGTCTCACACACAGTATATGATTGCTAAATAGAGACTGGGAAATATGCGCTCACGCTCACAATAGATTCTCAACTAACATGAGTGTTTCCCATAGGCTTGCCCTTATTTTCACCACCTTGGCTTTCGTGCCCAATTAGTGTTCGAAGCATTTACTGATTTTGCCAATATTTCTTTGATTTCCCTGTTTGATAATTCGACCTGACCACTGGTTTGCGGAAGATAAGGGGTGGCAACTCGATGCTGTTTGACTCCATATTTGGCTAAGGTTGCACGGAACATCTTGTTACAGAAATGAGTTCCCCCACCGCTAATGATCGCTCTGGGGGTCCCAAATCTGGAAAAAATGTTCCGCCTTAGATACTGTGTTACGCTTTTGCTCTCATTGTTCGGTAGGGCCACTGCCTCCACCCACTTGGAAACATAGTCAACAACTACCAAGATGTAGCGCATCCCATATGAGCTCACAAACGGCCCCATAAAATTAATACCCCAGACGTCGAAGATTTCGACCTCGAGAATAGGTGTCATGGGCATTTCCTGGTGCCTAGAGATGTTTCCCTATCGCTGGCATTGGTCACACCTCACCACTAGGTCATGTGTATCCTTATACAGCGTAGGCCAGTGGTACCCGCATTGAAGTATCTTTTTAGTTATTCGGGCGCTACTGTGGTGCCCCCCCACGGGGGAGGCGTGACATGCTTCCATTATGCTTAGCATTTCTGCCTCAGGAACGCACCGTCGAATAATCCCATCAGCACATGTATGGAATAAGAAGGGTTCATCCCAGAAATACCTGTGTACATCATGCAAAAACCTTTTCCTCTAGTGAGAGGTTAGGTCCTCAGGCATGAGGTCACTCACCAGATAGTTATCAAAATCGGCATACCATGGGATTAAGTCAATAGAGGAAGCTAATACCTGTTTATCAAGAAATGAATCATCCATTGTCAGCCAATCATTGCCCTTTGATTCGTCTTCTAGACGGGATAAGTGGTCAGCCACTTGATTTTCAGTGTCTTTCCGGTCTTGAACCTCAAAGTCAAATTCTTACAAGAGTAGAACCCACCGGATTAACCGCGGTTTGGCATCGTTTTTGGTCATGAGGTATCTCAGTGCTGTGTGATCAGTATGCATGATTACCTTAGTCCTTAGAAGGTATGCTCTAAACTTGTTGAATGCATAGACGACGGCCAACAGTTCTTGCTCAGTCACAGTATAGTTCCTCTGAGCCTCGTTCAGGGTTTTGCTGGCATAGAAGATTGGGTGAAAGATTTTGTTATGCGACCAAGCACAACTCCCACGGCAATACCACTCGCGTCACACATAATCTCAAATGGGGATGACCAATTTAGAGCTACAATAACGGGTATTGTGATCAACTTCTCTTTAGGGGTCAGGAATGTCTGGTTGCAGCTTTCATCAAAGTGGAACTTGACATCTTTTTCTAAAAGCTTGCAAAGTGGATGAGCTATTTTAGAGAAGTCCTTTATGAAGCGACGATAAAAGTCTGCGTGCCCCAAGAAACTTCTCACCCCTTTAACTGAGATAGGCGGTGGTAGTTTCTCAATTACTTTAATTTTTTCTTTATCGACTTCTATGCCGATTTTGGAGATTTTGTGCCCCAGGACTATTCCTCCTTTGACCATGAAGTGGCATTTCTCCTAGTTTAAAACCAGGTTTGCCTCTTCACAGCGTTGTAGGGCTTTGCTCAGATTGAGAAGAAAGTCATCGAAGGAATCACCTACCACTGAAAAATCATCCATAAATACTTCCAAGGTGTCCTCAACCATATCAGAAAAAATTGACATCATGCATCTCTGAAATGTGGCTGGGGCATTACACAGCCCAAATGGCATTCGTCTGAAGGTGAATGTTCCATAAGGGCAGGTGAAAGTAGTCTTCTCTTGGTCTTCCGATGCTATTGATATCTGATTATATCCTGAGTAACCATCCAGAAAGCA
>JBCEWC010002466.1:0-34331 GCA_038996855.1 Solanum aculeatissimum
TTGACTGATGCTTTGATTTTAAATACTTTTGTAATTGATGATGCTATTATAATATGATTAAAGTAAAATGATACTTTATTTATTAACAATTTCTTATCTTGATACTTAATTTACAATGTTGTATGCCTGGTGGTTCATAAAAAAGATAATAATTGATACTTGATTTCTAACTTTTTTTAAATGGTTGATACTTGATTTATATGATTTATGTAGATTGATACTTGGTTTATTAATAAATTCCTATTGTTGATACTTATTGTACACTTATTTGATACTTGGTTACTACCTGTTTTTTGTAATTGTTGATACTTGATTTATATAAATTATGTGGATTGATACTTTGTTTATTAGTAAATTTCTATTGTTGATACTTATTTTACACGTATCAGCCTGTAACTTGTGATTTTAAAGTATCAATAGGTTTGTCGATGCAAACCTATTTCAAGACTTCAAAACTCATTACACTTGATACTTGATAATGTACAAGTCAAAAATTTATGAAAGTGTCAAACTTTGGTATGTGCATTTAGCAATTACCTACATTGTCAGTAATATGAAACTACACAGTAAATACCCACCAAGAATCAAACTTCCCAAAATAATTATTGATACTTAAGACAATATAAGTCGAAACTCCATTATAAGTATCAAATTTTTTACTGTGATTTTTAGCAAGTATCTATATTGTTTTGGACATGAAAATTACCCATTAAATACCCATCAAGAATCAAAATTCCCAAATAATTTAGAAAAAAAAATTAAAGTATCAATTTAGGGCAAAAATTGACTGACCTTTGGTAAAGGAGGCCGACGTGGAGTTGGTTCAACACTTTTCTTTTTATTTGCATGTGATTTTTTGGTTGGAGATTTTGAAGACGATACTTTTTTGGTTGGAGATTTTGAAGATGATACTTTTTTTGTTGGAGATTTTGAAGATGACCCCGTCTCCTTCATATTGACAGATGCAACAGACAGTGGTCTTCAATGGCTGATTTTCGATGGTTGAATGTTGGTGGTTATCGCCAACTTCCTGATGACCGACGGTTGAAATATGTTGATTTCCGCCTTCGTTGAACACCTATGGAAGAATTGTTTTCACAAATTGTGGATTAAAAGTTAACATTCAGTAAAAATGATGAAAACTAAAAAACAATAAAGTATATTTGGTGTAAGAGACAACCTCTTGGTATCCGGATTAGTACTAAAATTTTGGTTAAAATTTGAAATGTAATTAATGTGATTGGATGTTTGACTGAAAAGACTTTCATTATATATTTTTTCCTATAATTTAGGCATAAAAAATGGTAAAAAATTGTAACTGAATATGTGAAAAGTTGTGTGTAAATAATTTTATTCTAAGTATCTGAATATTAGAGATAAATTTAAAAAATGAGGGATTTGTGTAATTTTTCTTTAAGGTAGGGAATATAAGATATTTAAGTAAAATAGGTTGTGAACTTTTATAATTTTTCCAATAAAATAACTGCCAACCATATATATATGACATGTATATGTACATATTTCAACACGTAAACATTTAGCTGGCTCATATATGCTTGTATGTATATATCTCACATACATAGGTATATTGTTATCTGTTTTCTTCCTCTTAAAGGTCGCATCCTGATTTCTTCTTCTTCCTCTTTTTTTTGGCCCATGTCTTGCTCCTTTTTTTTCTTATTAGAATTAGATAAAAGTCATTAAGTGTGAAAACATCCAACAATTATTTTTAAAAAGAAGAAATTGATGTCGCATCTCCTAAAATTTTACCATTATTTTGGAGGAGAAAAAAGAGCTAACCTTTTTTGCAACTTTATAAAAGATTTGTCTTATTCTATGATTGTCTTAAACAAATAGAATTTTATTTGATTTAATGATTTCATAGGATATTTCATGCCCACGTCTCTTCGAGAAGACGAAAAGGGTTATTATGATTTTTGACCTTATATAAATAAGTCACTAATGGATGCTTTTATTTTGTGAAAGAATTGTATCACTTATATGTTTATATTTTTATTCTGCAGAACAATTGAGACTTACTTGGTTACGCTGGATAACTTTTCTAGTTTTTTTGCAGTGTCAAGATTGTTAGAGAATTGGATACCTTCAGTTGTAGATGTGCACGTTCATTGATTAGGTATATTATTCGAATTATTTTTAATTTTTTTTTATTCTTGTGCTTTAACCTTGTTTTATTACAAAAGGTGCATATTGCTATCAAGAGGAGCACATATTTATAGTAGTACTTTACTCGTTATAAAAAGTATTAAATCATAAAAGAAGCTGAATATTAGGATGCAACACCTTTGGATTCTATCTTTTATTTTTGTTAAGTCATAAAAGAAGCCGAGTATTAGGATGCAATACCTTTAGATTCTATCTTTTATTTTTTGTTAAGTCATAAAAGAAGCTGACTATTAGGATGCAATACCTTTGGATTCTCTCTTTTGTTTGGAATATATTTTTTTGAGTTGGTGCTCTTAGTGACACAGGTAAAATCTTTATCGGTCACTTTTCACTGACATGATTTCACAGTTAATTCTGAAATAGAGCTCAATTATGATAGGTAAAACTTATCATTTTCATGTATTATCGTGTACCTTAACTTAATTGATGTTAAAGTTCTAACATCGTATTTTTGCTAACATTATGATTTGTTGTGATTAAATGACTATTGAAAGCCTACTCTTCTTACTTCTATAGGTTTGTGAGAACTTTCCATCCTAGAGCACATAGATATTTTCATCTTTCACGAGAGATTAAAGACTCTAACATGACCTCTTGTAAGGTTGTCCTTAATTGTGATGCAAGAAGTTACACTTGGAGCATTTAGAAGCTATGAATGTATCCACTACTAAGAAATATACTGCTGAAATCTTGTTTGGGCTCGCATATGATAAGAAAATGCAAGAATAGAAAAAACATGATTTTTCTGGTGGCTGGAGAATGAGGATTGGTTTTGTGCGTGTCTTATCTATGAATTCAATAATTTTTTTTGCTTGATGATCCTGACAAATCATCTTTGTAATCTTATCACTTTTGAATTTGTATTCTGATTTGTGATAATTTGAGTCTATTCCATGTAATTTTGTACAAATTTGTGTTGATTTAGGGTTTAGTTTGGTATCTTCTAGCTATTCCACATTGAATTTCATTAGTTTTCAGCTATGTAACTCAGATTCTTTGAAAATATCGACGAGTGTATTTTATCACCAAGTTCTTAAACATTTTAATTAGTGTATTTGGTTCTTTTAGATGGTTAAAGATATTATAGGAGTGGAAACGGTACAATGAATTGGTTAAATGAAAGGCTTATTGTGATGAGAATTACATGTCATTTTAAAATATCCAGTATATTGTCAATGCATTTTATTCTTTGCTTTATTCTATCACTTATAATATTTTTTAATTTATAAAATTTCTACAATTCAGAATTGCACATAGTGACATATTGGATTATCTGTAACACCTTGAAAATTTCTAAACTAACATTCGAATTTTCCTCTTATGTGTATGGTATCATACCGAGTGATTCTAACC
The DNA here is from genome assembly GCA_038996855.1 of Solanum aculeatissimum. Taxonomy (NCBI): domain Eukaryota; kingdom Viridiplantae; phylum Streptophyta; class Magnoliopsida; order Solanales; family Solanaceae; genus Solanum; species Solanum aculeatissimum. Next base: position 3,541 of record JBCEWC010002466.1, read on the forward strand.
TTGAATATAGGCATTAAAGCCTATTCTATAGTGGGATGATTGAATTTAAATGAATAAAGGTCACAAAAATCCTTTAACACAAAGTTGAGATGAAACCTTCTTTACCGATTGAGTTTTGATATGAAATTCTATGAAATTGGGTGATCCAATAACTTTAAAATTGTGAATGTATATTAAGTTCATTTACTAAGTAATTGAAGTGTGTTAGATGTGGTTTGAGGTCATAAGGGACACCCAAGGCCAAGTCAAGTTCAAAACTTTTCCATCGGCTAAGTTTTGATATAAGTTCGTAGAAAGGTCAACTTCAAATAGCCTTATCTCTCAGCACATAATGAGTTAGGTAACCCATAATATATCAAATTAAATATCTTTGAATTATATTTTTAAAAATCTAATTTTGCCTTAATCTAAGTTTGGAGTAAAACGTTATCACTGTTTTACTGAAATATATTCAGATTGTCAAATTCGGCAGATCGTCGAATTTGACCATCGAAATATTCCAAAAAGGCCAAGGAAGTGTAAACAAGGACAACTAGGGGTCACCATTTGATGTACCATCGAATGCTTTGGTGTACTTCTGAATGGTTCAATGATGGGGCACCTAGAATGTCGTTTTGATCACCGAAACTCATCAAAAGGTTATTTTTTTCAATTTTGATGATTATTTGATTTTTTCGAAAAGTTATTTTTGACTAGGGGTGGAAAAACTAAACCCAACCCATTGAAGTTTGGGTGTGTTATTAATCCGCCTATTTATTAGCTCAATCCATCTCAACCCAACCCATTTCAATCCATTTAAAATTGGGTTGATATGCAACCCAATTGACTCGATAGAGATCTTGTCAAAAAAATTTAAAATACTTTTTTTAATTTGATATGTTTTATATAGCCATAATAAAAAATTTTAATTTAATTAAGTACTAAAATATTGAAAAAGGATAAATAAAATAAGTAAAACTTAGTAAAAGTTGGATCGGATTGGGTCTTGACTCGCTCTATATCCCATTACTCAACCCATTTTGATCAAAACAAATTTGGGTTGGGTTAGGTCTTGACCCATTTGTTGTCTTGACCTATTATAACACGCTCAAATTTGACCCAACCTGCCTAATTGTCACCCTTATTTTTGTTGGTTTATCCCTAATTAACTTCCCTAAGCCTATCATATAGCCTAATAACATCCCATTAATGCATAAATCCCTAAAAATATTAAAATTTTGCATTCAAAGTTCTCCCAACGAAGATGCTAGGGTTCGTCATCTTCAAGTACAAACCAAAGATTTCTTCAAGAGATATTTCTCTTCCAAGTATGTGAGGCTAAACTAAAGTATGAGATTGTTCTTTCATGTTCCCCCATTGATGGTAATAGAGAAATTGTGAAAGTATTGAGTCTTCATGCATGTCTTTGAAGGTTTTCTTATGAACTATATATTCTATGTATTTTTACATGCTTGATGATCATCATGAACTTGGTTTACTAAATAAATATTTTTACGTAAGTTATTTCATGAAATCTACACATTATTTAATAAGAGATGACATGAATGAACCTAGAGATTGAGTCTAGAGCCTTGACAATATGATTGTGATTGTGATTATGATTGTGAAAATGATATGAGCATGATGATAATGTTGATAGAACTAGATGGTCCTATGAGCCTTCATAAATTGAACTCACATGATTTAACTAAATTGATATTCCTCTTACCGATTGTCTAAATCCCTCTTGAAAGATGTGATTGAGAAATTTGATTGGATGGTTGATAGGCCGAAAGGCTCAATTGTGATAGACTTGATAAATTGATAAGAGTCCTTATGAGACTCATCGATTTGATTGATTATTTATGAGCATTAGGTCTTGGAAGGAGTATCAAGCACCAAATTGAGTGAGAGTAAGTCCAACTCGAACTCAATAACTACGTCACCAACATAGGAGAGGATTAAAACTATGAAGTAGGATGTTTCCTCTTGATAGGTTCCTGAAATAATATAGGACTTGATTGATTGGATCCATGATGTGGGTCAATTTATTCTTTATCCTGACAAAGTATTGAATGGTTATGGCAATATCAATGAGATTGTTGTATGACCACTAGCTCATAAATAATTGTTGTCGAATAAGTGAAACTCCCAATAGGACATGATAGTACTCTGATTGGATTCGATTTTATGTGAATGGTCTCTTTCTAAACTATATTTTTACTTGACTTATGATATTCTTATTGAGTTCCTTATCTTGTTGAGTTGAGTATCTATGATTGTGTTCTTTCCCTTTTAGTTATTTTACATATTTGTATGTTTTACAAACTGATGTCCATTTGGGCCTGCATTGTTTAATGATACAGAGAAAGGTACTAAAGATCATTAATAGACACTCCATTGAAGATTTATCCCAGATATTAGCTAATTGGTGAGTCCTCCCTAGTTTTGGAGGATGCTCATTATTTATTTCATCTAGTTTTTAGAGTCAGGTCCTAGATTTGCTTTTATTCTATTTAAGTTATCCATGAACCTGTCATTGGCACCACTTAGTCAGATGGATAAAGGCTTTATAGACTAAATTGTTGAGTTGTGATTGGATATTGTTTTTGGCTAGTTTCTTTAATACTAGTTTTACTCAGTTGATTGATAGATGGGTTGACCTTTGGCCTTTAATTATCGATTTGTTTTTTGCTTCCTATTAAGTTATTCTTGATTGTTGATGTCTTTTACTGTTAGATTGTAATTGAATGAATGTGATGAGACCAAGTGGTTCGCTTGGGTACTAGCAATAGTTTTTAGTGCTAGCCACACCAAGGGTACCCTCCTAGGGTGTGACAAACTTGGTATTAGAGCACAAAATCTAAGAGTCTTAGGGAGTCTATGAATCCGTGTCTAGTAAAGTCTTGTTTATGAGTGTGTTGTGCACCACACTTTATAAGCAAGAGGCTATAGGATATTAGGAATTATTACTCTTCTTTCTTATTTTGATTCTTGCTATAGAGCTAAACTCTAGGAAAACTCTCTTCTAACTCTTACATTACACCTTTGCAGACCATGCTTTCCGAACACATTATGAACTTGAGAAATTCTTTCAATACCAAAATTTCCCCACCAAGATGCCCTCATAGTCTGGGACAAGGACCAGGGTTTAGGCAGATATGCTTGAGCCTACTACTATTCATCCTGCTATACATGCTCGATGGGTAGAAGACAATAAGGAGAACCATAAGAAAGAACCTTGGAAAAAAAGGCTAAGTCAAAAGGACATGAGTATAGTCAACATAAGCAAGGAAATGGAAAGAGGTCCTCCTTTTTAAAGAGGCCTTTGAGTTATGCACCAACATTAGTGAGTGCATCTGCATTTAATAGCAAATATAATTTGAGGCCACTGGGTAATCAGAACTTTAGAGTATGAAATTTTCAAATCAGAAGAAGTGTGGCCAAAGATTCTAAAGCAAAGTCATTGTGTGGTACATGTGGAAAACTTTATTTGAGTGAGTGTCGAAAGGGCATCGACAATTGCTATAAGTGTGGCCAAGTGGGTCACTTTCAGAGGGAGTGCCTGATGAGGGGAAACAAGGCCCAGTCTTCTGTAGAAATACTACTAATTAAAGGTAATTAGAAGAGTGCTACTTCGGGTATAAGAGGGGGGTACAAACCATTTCCATTGCATAGGTATTTGCCTGGATTCGAAGAACTCGCCTGATATTATCACTGGTATGCCATGGTCAACCTGATTTAAGATGGAGGTGATTGATTCTGATATCCTTTTAGGCATAGACTGGCCTTAGGCTTGTTGTGCCATCATTGATGGTAGATTTTGAAATGTCAATTTTTAGATGATGAATCGTGTATTTAATCTTGATCAATATGCACCCCAGACTCTCTTATCCAAAATTTCTTCTAATGTTATTTGTGAGAAGAAGAGCTATGTCTATAAATGTTTAGTGTTACCACTTGAGAGACTGTGATTTGAAGTCTTGTAAACCCGAAGTAGAAGTGAGTCATCCTAGAGCTAGAGGGACGACCGTGGAAAATAAGAGGCCAAATAGTGAGAGTAGTAGTTGATTGAGGCTTGTAATGAGAGTTATGCATTTATTAGGTGTGTGATGGGGTAAGTTTTAACGGAAGAGTAGTAAGTACCATTTGATTTTCCTAATGAGGTATATAGGAAGAGTTATTGCTAAGATGGGTTAAAGTGTGCTCAAACTAGAAATAATTATGTTGATGTATCATAGTATTAGTGAGAGTGAATTGCAAATATTGAATAGGGGAATAAAGTAGTCATGTGGGGATAGATCTACACTAGGCTTATAATTCTAAGGGTAGAGCCTCATGAGATTCATAGAGTTATGAGCTTAGCCAGATAAGGAGGTATAGTGAATGGGTAAATACTACTTGAGTTGTGAAGAGGGGATGTGTTGATTGAGTATTCGCTGTGAGATTTTAGTGGGCCTATGCCCCCAAATTTTTACCGAGTAGTTATAAGTTGGTATAATATAAGAGAAATGTGTGATGCATATGTTAGCACTAGGCCCTAAACTTGAATTTTGAGGAGCGGTGTGAAAAAGGAGATAATATTATGACAATGATTATCTTAGTTGGAGATTTGCTCTAAGTGTCTTGCTATATTGTACGTTTGACGTTAAGATGTTGACTTGCAAGAAATTTGATGCTACGAGTATGGTGTAGGTACCCCTTAGATGGAAATAGTGAATTGAGAATAAAATATTAGATAAAAAAGGCTTAAGATGTGTACTCATGATAGTGTAAAGTTGTGTGAAGCTCTAAGTTATGACTTGCTATGGGAACCTAGATAGTATAATTGAGTTGCCGATTGATGTGCTACCAAAATAAAACACTTTTAATGCTTAAAACTTGGATTTTATGTGTTCTCAAGGTGATGTTAGTAGTTTTGATATGTGTTTCTGTTTATTTTGCAGGATTTCAGTGTTGGCTTGACTTTGAGCTTGAAGTACAGAAAAGTTATAGCTTTTGGAGGTATACGAGATCCTTTATGGGTTGTGGGACTTTCCACGAGTCGTAGAGGAGGTTTTGTTTGTTTTTCCAGTGTAGGGGTGAAAATTGAATTACACTTTATGAGAGAGGACCACAAGTCGTGAACCAACATATTAGCCATAGAGTGTGATCGTGATGCAAGGATTAGAGATGGAAGAGTTGCTAAAAAGTAATACAGACAAGACCCTTCACGGGTCATGGAATCCTCCATGGCCTGTGGATAGGTTTCGTGAAAAGAACCTACTGGATGTAACTACATTCCATGAGACCTCTTTCATGAGCCATGAACTGCTAAACGAGCCGTAAAAGATGCTCGTAAATAATGCCGACACAGTAATCCTATTTCGTTTGGCTTCATATTCAAAGTACTATAAATAGGTTTTTTGGGTTTTTAAGACATACACATGATATCCAACAAAAGAGAGGAAGGGAACATGAGAGAACAACCTAGGACGAAAAAAATAGCTTGATTGTGAACATTGTTTTTATGATTTTACTACAAACCTTTGGTTCAAGTTTGTAATTATATTGAGAAGTTGGACTTGTGTTCATCTATTCTTGCATGTAAGTACTTTAATTATGTCTTCTTCTTGTATAAGTTTTGAAAACACTCCAAGCATGCCTGGCTAAATCCACAACTAGGGTTATGGGAACCATGACGAACTAACTAAGATAAAATTGGATAACTTGCAAATTCTTGGACGATGTTAGTATGTATTAGTTAATCTCTTCGTTTTAATTAATTTTTAACGGTGGCTTTAGTTAGAACTAGTGTAGTATCACTTGTCGGATCAAGGAAGTGAGTAATAGGAAAAGAGTTAATTAACAAGAGTTGATCGATTTTTCTCAACTTATCAATCTAACTAAAATAAGTAAGATTGTACTTGGATAGAGTAAGGGTTAGTAAAGTGACATCACAAATACAGATCAATTAATATGATAAAATTCATCTATACGCTTGATTAAAGGTTTAGGAGAACATAACTTACTGTCTTGCAACTACACACCAGGAAAGAGTCACAAATATCTAAGAGAACTTAGTTAGGGAGTCATGGGGTACACATAGCCCTAGTTCACTTTTATCTTGATTACAAACACGTGCAATTTTAGTTTAGATTTTAATTTCACTTGCAAAACCCCCTTCTTTGTGTTTATTTTCCTATTTTCTAGGAGATAATAGGGTTAATCAATTCAATTTACAAGTTGTACTAATCCAGAGTCTATGATATTCCTCGAGGGATCGATCCTAGCCATGTTTAGATTAAATACTTGATAACGATCGCTTTAATCTCCGAGTAGAAGTGTGGGCTGAGCAAAATCTAGCATTTTTGGTGTTGTTGCTGGGGAATACGGCTAGACTTGATTAGTGCATTGTAGTTTGAGGATTAACTCATATCTCTTGCATGTTACGTTGTTTTGTGGTTTTTGTGTCAGGAACTAGGTACAACCAAGGATGGTTCAGACTGACCTAAACTAAGGGGATGACGAGGATGAACCAGAAGTACCAATTGAAAAAAGGTTGCGCGTTGATCCTTTGGAAGCGGTGCTGATAAACTTTGAAAGTGGTGGTATCCCAGACTACGATAAGACAGTTCAAGCTCTGGATGTTCAGGGTCTCCCCTGGAGAAAAACTAAACTGGATCTGGACTTAAAGAATTGAGAGTCACCACCTACAAAGCCTTCCATTGAGTCACCACTAGAGCTAGAGTTTGATGGACCTTCTACCCTATTTCAAATATGTTTTCTTGCGTCCTGACAACACACTGCCAGTCATAGTGGAATCAGACCTAATAGACGATCAGGAGCAGACATTGGTAGCAGTCCTACAATAGTTCAAGAAGGCTATTGGCTAGAAAATCACAGACATCATTGGTATCCCACCCGGAATATATACTCATAAAATTAAACTGATAAAAAGGTACAAGTCGAGTGTTGAACAACAGATACGTCTCAACTCACCTATGCAGGTGGTCATACGAAAAGAAATTATCAAGTGGTTGGATACTGGTGTGATATACCCTATAGTGTGTTCCAAAGAAGGGAGGCATCACTATAGTCTCTAATGCACGCAATGAGTTAATTCCCATATGACTAGTCACAGGATGGAGGGTATGTATGGACTACCGAAAACTCAATGCCTCAATTGACAAGGACCACTTCTTAATGTCGTTCATGGACCAAATGCTAGATAGATTGGTAGGGAAGGTCTGGTTTTGCTTTCTTGATGGTTACAAAGCATACAATCAGATCTCCTTTGCCCCAGAGGACCAAGAGAAGACCAAATTTACATGCCCCTATGGCACCTTTTCATTCAAAAGGATATCATTCGGGCTATGTAATGCGCTAGCAACATTCCAGAGGTGTATGATGTCCATTTTCTCAGATATGGTGGAAGATACAATCGAAGTGTTCATAGATGACTACAGTGTGGTGAGTTTCTCCTTTGAAGATTGCTTGAGAAATTTGCATATGGTACTGTAGAGGTGTGAAAAATGCCATCTTGTTCTAAACTGGGAGAAATGTCACTTTATAGTTAAGGAATGCATAATGTTAGGCCACCGGATCTCCAGCAAAGGCATTGAGGTTAATAGAGCCAAAGTGGAGGTGATCGAAAGGCTTCCCCCACCTATCTCTATCAAAGAGGTGAAAGGATTTCTAGGCCACGCAGGATTCTATCAGTGTTTCATAAAGAACTTCTCAAAGATTGCATACCCTTTTTGCAAGCTGCTTAAAAAGGAGACCAAGTTCATGTTTGATGATGCATGCCTTAAAGCATTTGAAGGGCTGAAGCAAAGGTTGATATCAGCTCCTATTATCATTGCTCCATACTGATCTAAGCCATTAGAAATCATGTGTGATGCCAGTGGGATTGCAGTGGGTGTGGTGTTGGGCTAACATCGTGAGAAGATCCTGCATCTAATATACTACGCCAGCAAGGCTCTGAATCCATCACAAAAGAACTACTCTATCACAGAACAAGAGTTTCTTATAGTAGTCTTTGCCTTTGAGAAGTTTAGATCTTACCTTCTAGGGACCAAGGTCATTGTTCACACAGATCACTCTGCATTACGATACCTAATGTTAAAGAAGGATGTGAAACCAAGACTAATTAGATGGATACTCCATCTCCAAGAATTTGACTTTGAGGTGATCGATAGGAAGGGAACAGAAAACCAAGTGGCAGACTATCTATCCAGATTAGAAGAACAGGTTATGGTAAAGTTTGATGATGTAGCAGAAATAGATGACTTATTTCCTGATGAACGGGTACTAGTAGCATCACATGACTTGATACCATGGTTTGCTGACTTTGCAAACTAATTGGTTAGTGATATTATGCCACCAAACATGAATGCGCACCAGCGCCGCAAGTTTATGACAGATGTGCGAAAGTTCTTTTGGGATGACCCATATTTGTTCTGTGTATGTGCAAATGGAATCATTCTCCACTGTGTCCCAGAGGTCGAGATGATGAGCATTATAAAGGTGTGCCACTTATCACTGGTCGATGGACATCATATAGAGCTCGAACAACATACAAAATCTTACAATACGACTACTATTGGCCGATAATCCATGAAGATGCTCATGACTTTGCCAAGGCATGCGATATGTGCCAAAGAGAAGGGGGCATTTCCCGTAAACAGGAGCTCCCTCTAAACCCCATATTGATGATTGAACTATTTGATGTATGGGGGATAGACTTCATGGGCCCATTTGTAAGCTCACATGGGAACAAGTATATCCTAGTTGTTGTGAATATGTATCAAAATAGGTGAAAGCAGTAGTGCTTCCTAACAATGAAGGTAAAAGTGTCATAACATTCCTGAAAAAGAACATCTTCTCTAGGTTTGGAACCCCTCGAGCCATTATTAGTGATGGAGGATCACACTTTTACAATAGGTTATTCAAAGCACTACTAGAGAAATATTGAGTGAAGCATAAAGTGGCAACCCCTTATCATCCCCAAACTAGTGGGCAAGTAGAGGTGTCAAATCGAGAGATCAAATAAATCTTGTCCAAAATAGTGAATGCGAATCGGATTGACTGGTCACAAAAGCTAGATGATGTATTATGGGCATATCAGACAACATTCAAAACACCTATCGGTATGTCCCCGTACCAACTAGTCTTTGGGAAAGCATGTCTTTTGCCAGTGAAACTTGAGCATAAAGCACAATGGGCACTCAAAAAGTTAAATCTGGAATGGAAGAAGGTCACCACCGCAAGGCTGAACCAACTTAATAAGCTTGATGAATTTCGTCTAAAGGCATATGAGAGTTTAGCCCTGTATAAGCAACGCATGAAGCTGCAGCATGACCGACACATTGAAAATCACTATTTTGCACTCGAAAATCTAGTATTGCTCTTCAACTCTAGATTGAGGTTGTTTCATGGAAAGATCAAATCCAAATGGATTAGACCATTCAAAGTAGCACAAGTATTCAGTAATAGAGCTATTGAGTTAGAGAAATGATATGGCTCTACATTTAAGGTGAATGGTCAAAGAGTGAAGGTATACCTTGGCAATAAAGAAGAAATTAAGACAATGGAAGCATGGACACTTGACGAATTCTGAGTACTCAAGTGAGCTAAGTCGTGCCGTAACAATAACTCATGCGTTACTTGGGAGGCAACCCAAGACTGAGAGAGGCGCTTAAGCACCCAGGTATGTTTTCTTTTGACCCAGTCCTTTATCTTTTGTTTACGTGCATTGAGGATAATGCACAATCTTTTTTATGGGTTGTGGTTAGTTACAAGGCCTCAATGAAGTCTGAGTAACTTTGGCCTATAACTACCCTAACTTTTGATTACAAAAGGTTTTCTTGCCTGTCTTTTTTTTTCCTGCGGATTTTATTTTATGTTAAATAGACATGTTTAGGATATTTAGGTAGCATTAGTAGCACATAGTATCGATATCCATGGCATAGTAATTTTTGTGTGAAAAATAATACCTATCAAATTTTGATAGTAACCATGCATGATTAGGTGCCTGATAGTGTTTGTTCTGATAAGCATGTGTGAACTATTATAAAAAGCATGATCTGTTGGTTTATGTTAATATGTAAAGAAATTCCATGAGTGAGTGAGCTTAATTGCTTGATTCTTTACTATGCTTTAATTCAGAACTTTTCCTATTACTTAGATTTAGACTCTAGGTTGGTTGGTTGGGAAAGGATCTTAGGTCATTGTTCTTATTTAGCCTACTTAGCCTAAATATAACCAACCAAATATGTTATGTATCCCTTGATTCCTATTTTTGAGCCTAAAATTGACTCTATTCTTTGTAAATATATAACAAGTTTAGACCTTAATGAATGATAATGCTAAACTTGGCCCTGGTCTTTCCTTGAACACGGTATACCTCAACTTAGGCTACCCAAAAAGTGGCCCTAGTTCGGAGGATAGATAATGTGCACCTCATCTTAGACCAAAAGTCTAAGTTGAGAGTGGCTGACATCAGGAGAAGTCATGAAAGTAAGGAAAAAGCTTAGTGATACAGAGAAGGGAGAAAAAGAATAAAAAAGGTGCAAGAAAAATGATTAAATTTGCCAAAGTTAAAACCAATGTGAATAAATAAGGCAAAGTGCTAAAAATGAAAAGAAAAGCACCCCTAAGCAGTTGAAAATGGGAAAAAGGGAGAAAAAAGTAAAAATGATAGGTTCTAGGGTAAAATTGTGCAATAATACAATATCAAGGAGGGCCTTAGTCACTATGTTTCCATAAAATCACTCCAAAGCCCCTTGAGCCTACATTACAAGGTTAGAAAATCCTAACATGACCCTAGTCTGACTAGTCAACAAGTCAAGATCTAGAATATAGGGGCAAGCATATGGTATTTGGAACAGTATTTGAATATCTTTTGTGAGGGTGAGTGTCTTTGATATAGTCCTAATGAACTTGAATTGGAAATATCACCCAGAGTGTATAATGAAACTTATTTGTGTGAGGGCACTTGCATTGCATTATTGATACTTGACCAAATCAGTGATATGTGGCTTATTTGTGGTTGCATAGCTTGCCATAACTACACTGTTAGGTATTATGGTCTGTATTGGTTTATTAGATGACTATCTAATGTATGTTTGAAAAAAACTTAGGTATTTGTTGAGATTTTGATGTAGTTTGTGTCATTGGATTGATGTTTATATGTCTCTATGCTGCTTAAGTAGATTGAGTTTGTCTCTTGAGGACAAGCAACAATTTTAAGTTGAGGGTGTTGATGTGATACCAAAATACAACACTTTTAATGCTTAAAACTTAGGATTTTATGTGTTCTCAAGGCGATGTTAGTAGATTTGATCTGTGTTTCTGTTTATTTTGCAGGATTTCAGTGTTGACTTGACTTTGGACTTGCAATATAGAAAATTTACAACTTTTGGAGGTATACGAGACCATCTATGGGTCGTGGGACCTTCCATGAGTTGTAGAGGAGGTTTTGTTTGTTCTTCCAGTGCAGGGGTGAAAATTGAGTTGCACTTTACGAGAGAGGACCATGAGTTGTGAACCAACATATGAGTCGTAGAGTGTGATCATGAAGCAAGGATCAAAGATGGAAGAGTTACTGAAAAGTGGTACAGATGAGACCTTCATGGGTCGTGGAATCCTCCACGATCCGTGGAAAGGTTCCGTGAAAAGTACCTACTGGATGTAACTACATTCCATGAGACCCCTTTCATGAGTTGTGAACTGCTACACGAGCCGTAAAAAATGCCCGTAAATAATGCCAACACAATTATCCATTTTGTTTGGCTTCATATTCAAAGTACTATAAATAGGTTTTTAGGAATTGTTAAGACATACACGTGATATCCAGCAATAGAGAGGAAGAGAACGTGAGAGAACAACCTAGGACGAAAATAATAACTTGATTGTGAACATCATTTTTATGATTTTACTACAAATATTTGGTTCAAGTTTGCAATTATATTGAGAAGTTGGATTTATGTTCACCTATTCTTGCGTGTAAGTACTTTAATTATGTCTTCTCCTTGCATAATTTATGAAAACACTCCAAGTATGTGTGGTTATATCCACATCTAAGGTTGTGAGAACCATGACAAACTAACTAAGATAAAATTGGATAACTTGAAAATTCTTGGACGGTGTTAGGATGTATTAGTTAATCTCTTTGTTTTAATTGATTTTTAACGGTGTCCAATGTTAAAACTAGTCTAGTATCACTTGTCGGATCAAGAAAGTGAGTAATAGGAAAAGAGTTAATTAACAGGAGTTGATCGATTTCCCTCAACTAATCAATCTAACTAAAATAAGTAAGATTGCACTGGGATAGTGTAAGGGTTAGTAAAGTGACATCAAAGAGATGGATCTAGTAATGTGGTGAAATTCACCTATACGCCGAATTAAGGGTTTAGGAGAGCATAGCTTACTGTCCTAAAACTACACACCAGAAAAGAGTCACAAGTATCCAAGAGCACTTAGTTAGGAAGTCATGGGGAACACATAGCCCTAGTTCACTTTTCTATTTATTACAAACACGTGCAATTTTAGCTTAGATTTTACTTTCACTTGCAAACCCCCTCTTCTTTGTGTTTATTTTCTTTTTTTTTGGGAGATAATAGGGTTAATCAATTCAATTTACAAGTTGTGCTAATCCAGAGTCTACCATATTCCTCGAGGGATCGATCCTAAGCATTGTTATGTTAAATACTTGATAACGACCACTTTAACCTTCGAGTAGAGATGTGGGCTGAGTGAAATCAAATATCAAATTGGAGTAGGCTATGTAAGCCAATAAGATTAGTAAGAGTAGAAAGATGCCCATAGAGACAGAGGGAAGCTAAGAGTGGTATCTCAAAAGAAAGTCTTAGTAGCGATTTTATATATTTTATTATAGTATAACTGGAGAGTTTAATATGTTCTTGGAGATAGTAATGCCTTGATTGTATGGGGAGCTTTACTTATAGCTTAGTAAGGAGAATTGATTCGCAAACTTAAAGAGATGACCTTTGAGCAAAAGGGGAGATGATTAGGTAATGAACCAAAGTGGGTTTTGAGTTTTTGACGTTGATGAGTTGATTATTTTTCCATCTCATATATTCTTTGTACTTCAGTCAAAGTGATACTCTATTCATGTCTTATATATGAGTGTCATGCCTATATCCTAGAACTATGCATCTCAGGTTGATTTCTGTTCATGTCATGTTTTGAGGATGAGAATCGATAACTTCATTTAGTGATCTTAATTTGATGTCATAGATCTGAGAGTTTATAGCCCTATGTTAAATGATATGTGACTTGAGTTTTGCGCTATGTACAGTTCCATGAACTCATGATAGGCCTTGAAAGATGAGGGAAATCGTATTACATTATGAATGTTCTCAGACTAGATTCCTTAAATGAATTATGCTTATGATCTTTCATTCTAAGCCCTTTTAATGATCCTCCTTTCCAGTCTTGATAACAATATTGATGATAGTAGATGAGTGATGGTTGATGGGAGAGAGTGAGTGTTCTTGATTTTGACAATGATGTTGTACTGATTCTATTTAAGGCGATAGATGTAGAGGAGGAGTGAGATGAAATCTCAGTGTGTGCAATAGATAGATAAGAGAACATAGGTGTATCTCTTGGTAAGAGTTAATACGATTGTGGGTGTAGAGGTGATATGGTAGGTTTGAAGATTCTTAAGTAATGTTGACCCTCAAAGAGGCCATAAAGTGGTTAGAATGATAGGCTTGAATGTGTGATGGTCCTAATGTAAGTGATTGTAGTAGGTTATTCGTGACCTTTGGGGGAGGATTCCGAGTAGGTGTGTTGGAGTGGTGAGAAGGAGTAATATATTTTAGGTGAAAGTCCTTACAAAGGTATAAACAAAAATCAAATAGGTTAGATCTGAATGAGTATGGTCATTTTATGGGTAGGATGTTGTGACTTTGAGTTTATCTTGAACTTGATGAGAGTATGCAATAGACTTAGGCTTTGATGAGAGTTATAGTCTTAAATTAATGAAGTGTGGTACACAAAGAGAAGAGCATGATCGAGGAGAGTCACCACGCTTGAAAGATATCAGTCCTGTCTCTTGAAACAAAGTAGTCCTACCTTTGTGTTGGACAAATAATCTTCTCTTGAAGTCACAAGGAAAGTTGATGGGAGCATTCAGGATTATAACTTTTTTCTCATCCTTGGTAAGATGTATTCTAGTGAGGGAGTTCCCTTTCTGCAGGTTGATGCGTTCATTCTTGAGTTCAAAGGTTTATTGTCAAGAAGTTTGAATTACTTGATTGATTGAGTTTTGATGTTCCATTCGTACCCCTCAATGATGAAATTGGAGGTGATGTTCCTATTCTTGATATGAAACGATATCTCCATCCTTGAGTTTGAATAGTTGATTATCTAGATAGTTTGATTGGTTGACTGATTGAGTTTTGATTTTTATTCATGCCTCAAGTTCATCCTTAGTTACTCTTCATTTGAGGACGAATGATTCCAAGGGAGAGATATTATGATACCTTGAAATTTTTAAACTAAGATTCAAAACTTTTCTCTTATGTGTATGGGGTCATACCAAGTGATTCTAATACTGAATATACATATTAAAGCCTATTCTATAGTGAGATGATTGAGTTAAAATGAAGAAAGGTCACACAAATCTTTTAATACAAAGTTGAGATGAAACCTTCTTTACCAGTTGAGTTTTGATATGAAATTCTATAAAATTGGGTGATACAATAACTTAAAGGTTGTGAATGTATGTTAAGGTTCTTTACTAAGTATTTGAAGTGTGTTGCATGTGACTTGAAGTTATAAGGAACACCCAAGGCCAAGTCAAGTTCAAAACTTTTGGCTAAATTTTGATATGAGTTCATAGAATGGTCAACAACAAATGGTCATATATCTCAGAACATAATGAGTTAAGTGACCCATAATATATCAAATTAAAGATCTTTGAATTAGATTTTCAACTTATTCAATTTCTCCTTAATCAGAGTTCAGAGTAAAAGGTTATGACTGTTTTACTAAAATGTGTCTAAACTATCAAATTTGGCAATTTGACTGCCGAAATGTTCCAAAAGGTCGAGAAACTAAAACATAGGGCGACCAGGGGTCCCCATTTGGCATACCGCCAAATGTTGTAATGATCCTCTGGGTCATTTTTATGGTTTTGTAGTTTTTTTATTGATTGAGCATGTGCACAATGACCTCAGGCCATTGGTGATTATTTGGGGTTGTGGGGATGGCTATTGGTTGGGTTATTTGGGAGTTAGGTGGGTTTTGAGTTAATTGGAAAGTTATACTCGTAAAATGAGTTTTTGAGTAAAGTCATAGTAAATGACCTCGAAATGGAATTCTGAAAATTCCATTAGCTTAAAAATGGTCGAATTAGGCTGGGAGCGTGTCTGGTGCAATTATAACATGGATTTCAAATTTGACTGCCAAAATCGACTAATAGTTGACTCAGTCAACACCCTCAGGAATCATGCCCCGGATGAGAATTTTGATAGCGCAGTTAGCTCTGGAACATTGATTTTGGTCTAGAATGACCCTTCGTTTGATACTGGGGACGTTTGAATGTGATTTGACCCTCTGGGGCCTTCCGTTTCACTTTATCATGGGAAGGTCCATTGGGAATTCCGACGGCACCGTTGAATTTGGAATATTGCAACCCATAGGGGTACATAGTTCATTTGTAAAAATTAGAGTTTGGAAGATCCCGAAATGACAAAAAAGAGATTGAAGGATTAATGAAAAGAGAAGGAGAAACGTGTCCAATTATGGAGTTGCCACATGGTGCGGTCAGGTGCTTCCACGTGGCAAAAATGTGTCATCCATGCATGTGTATATATATGTGGGAGTTTAATAAAATTGCATGCATATTTCCTGTCAACTTCACACCGTAATGAATGGGGAGTCCTCTTTAAAATCATCCGCCCAAATTCCAAGCTCATTTTTCATCTAATTTGAGTGATTCAAAATGCTATGTGACTCAAATTTTTGCAAGGAACTTGGTGAAGTTAGATTTGGGATTTGACATGTATTTTGAGATAAATTCATTGATTTAGCTGATTACTTTCTTGAAATTGATAAAAACTTTACGCGTTGATATCTTAGACGATTCTTAACAAAATTAAGTGAAATTTCTATCTAAATTGTTCTACGTTCCGAGAGGAACGCGGTGGTATGCTGGGTGTTTGCTGATTTTATCTAGTTTTTGAGAATTTTGACTGAGAAATTTATGGAAAGAATATTTTTCCGGTAAAGTTTGTAACTTCGTTTTTGGGCCTTCTTTTGGTCTTCTGGGGTCCATGTTGGGCCAAATTTTCGGCTATAGACTCAGGGTGATGTAAGGGCCATTTTTTAGGAGTTTTTTTGGGATTTTTAGAGTGGGACCTTTTTCTGCATTTTAGGTCTGATTGACGTATTTTCACCCGTTCTTCAAATTTTTACAACCAAATTGACCGTATTGACCTTGTGGATTTTATTTTAATAGCTGAAAATATAAAAAGATGATTCATAGGGGAAAAGTTTGGCTGAATTGACTCAGATCAAGAGACATCGGATGTAAGGTAGGCTAGGCTTTCTCTAAACCTTAGATTGAGCTAAAATATATTAGTCTGTATCGTGTGTTTATTTGTTAGAAATATGGAGCTACTTTGCAACAAATCTTCTTTTTCTGTAGCATTGCTTCTATGATCTTAGGTGTACTGGCCTCCATGGCCCAAATGAAAGTAAAAAGACTTCTAGCTCATAGTTCAATTGGACATGTAGGTTATATTTGTACTGGTTTCTCATGTGGAACCATAGTTTGAGTTGTAATGTGTAGAAATTTATTGTGAATAGGTTGAGCTGTGAGATTTATGTTGTATATGGTTGGTTGTGAATCCACATGTGTTATATATGGTGATATGAGACTATAATTATTGTATTGAGGGTTGTATTAGCCATAGCTGCTATACTAGATGAATTCTTATATTGTTTGGCTACGAAAGGGCCCGAGAGGGGCTAGTTGGGCTGAGAACATATGATAGGTATGCACACTAAGGTTGACTCTTGATTGTATGTATGTGGTCTGAGGCTACCAAAACATACTAGCTATTAAGGCTGAGATGTGATTGCATGATACCCTATGCGTTGAATCTAGTATTTATATCTAATTGGTATATATATGTATGATGCAGCTATGATTATCTATATTCACTCTGAGTAATGATAGAATTTCCTATTTAAGCACAATTATATCCTGCCCTAGGCAGGGGCGCGTCTGGTGGTCTCATAATCGTATGACTTATATGATCTTGTATACCATTGTTATATGTTATGTACTTGTGCTACTAGTTAGTGGCAAGAGCAACACACTATGTTCTAGGGATGGGTATAGTGCACCCTTAAGGGAGCCTTGCATTATGTGATACGAGAGGTGTTGCTACTAAGCCACTGGCGGGTTAGATATGGAAGTGTGACCTTGTTAGCGAGGTGTAAGCTATATCCTATAGTATTTTTGGGCTATATATGACGAGACACTAGTTACATAGGTTAGTCCTGGGGACTGGAATCCTGTTTAAGAGGGGCACATTTTCAGTGGCTCGACACGTGGACGCTTGGGTGAAATCCTTGATAGCAACTGGGCTGCGATATTATTTTGGGTAGGTGACATTCTTCGGGTTATCTAGCTTCTTGAGCCTTAGCTTAGGTTATATTGACGCTACCCTATGAGTTGCTTTACACAGAAAAAGAGCTTGGTAAGGGCCAAATATATGCTAGTGCCTGGGATAGGCATGCATGCTAACTCGATTTGTACCTTTATGAGTGTGTATAGCCTATTTTACAGAGATGCTGACCAGGAGACTGTGTATTGATTATATGTCGTACTTGGCTTGATTATGGTATGATTGTCCATGTTTTCTCTGTGCAGTGGGGATTGGTGAGGTTATGGTATACTTAACCTTTGTTGTGTAATATTCTATGGTGATTTGTGATATATATATACACACCCCGATGTACTACTAATAGTTATTGTGCATTCATTCTTCTATCTGATGTCGAGGTATCTATTGTACCTAAAAGAGGTAGTAATTATGTTATGTGGGTTATGTTGGGATGGTGGGATACCTAGGTTGTAAGTGTCATCGCCTACGTTTACTTTGGGCATGATATGACTTGGAGTTTCAGATTTGGACATATTGGTTGAGTGGGTGACTGTCTGATATCTCATCCTAGATGACGCTCCCCATCATCGTTAGAGCGGCGATGACCATGCCTATAATGTCCAGTCTTGGGTAACGCTCCCCGCAGACTCTGTGACCCAGTCTCTAAGACTGTTATGCCTGGTGATGGATGCAAATTATGAGGATTGAGCATAAAATAGTGGTTAGATATGGGGGCCCACATCAGTTACATATTAAGTTTGGGAAACTTCTATTTGTTCAGAATGAGGTATGATACACCAATTTTTTCGGGTCTGAGATCCGATTGATTATGGGTCATGGACCCCATTGATTACACTTGGGGGCAAGGCCCCATGATTGATGCCTTGAGTTGAGACAAATTATTGATGCGAGTGAGATTTTTTCTTCCACGGGAGATACATCTTATCGTTATGCATGTATTAAGATTATTGATGCAATGGAGATTTTTTCTTTCACGAGGGATAAGTCCTACCATTCCGCATGTATATTTTGGATTGGGTGCCACGTGTCGACATAGGGTTGATGATCTGAGTTATGTGATTTATTACCTATGGATCCATACACCTATTCATATCTTGATTATATGTGGGTATAACTCTTGGGATTGTGAGGGCTCGGGGGGCGTTCTAGATTAAAAACTAAGGCCCTACACCCACGTATAACTGACCGTTGTTCTGATGATGTGGAGAAATAGACTCTGTGATGGTTTTATGAGATTTTTTGATAGTTTTGAGGGATTTTATGATGATATGTCGACATTATTAATGTGGGCGGGTGTACCTTCTGGCCTTATGTGGGCCCAATTGGCATACATGCATAGCTACTAGGGCCTTGCACCCACATACAACACTAGGCCTCAGTTGGGGGCAGTTGTGGTATGAGCCTTCACAGTCTTCGTCAATCGATATCGATGTTCATCTCTCTGGTTGGTTTAGCTTATCATTGTCCTTCACTTTTGTTGGTTCAATTGTGATTTGAGGGTTTCTAGACATACCTATGCCTTGATCTGAGTTAGTTTTGCTATATTGTTTAGTTCTATATATATTTGGGCTTTATTTATGCTCACTATTTTACTCGGTCGGCCGATGATGCCTACTATGTGCCTTTTATGGTACTTACCCTCTAATTTCCGTATCTTCCCATGGTGCAGGTCCAAGTATGAGTCGTGATCGTTGGATTGTAGATTCGGGAGTGCTTAGGATACTATTTTTGGGTGAGCACTAACAACTTTGGCTTTATTGTAGTCTCCTTCTTTGATTGTCGTCTTTACTTTTAGACTTTGGCCTAGTACAGTAGTGGTTGTATTTGTAGGATACTCTTGTCCTGTATATTATTATGATTATTTCTATATATATATGACTACACCCTTATGTCTATTATAGCTCTATACAATTGATTTCCAAGTTCTGGGTAGATTTTGATTATTTATGTCATCATATTGGTTATGATCGTGAACAAAGAGATAGGACATGTACCCTGTGGGTTGGGTAATTGGTTTGTTTGTAGGTGGGATCTAAAAGGCACCATCATAACCGAGATCAGATCATGACAAGATACTATCAGAGCTTAAGGTTCACTGGTCTCGATAGTACAGAGCTACCATCTAGTAAAGTCTTGTAGATGGGTGCAAAGACACCCTTGGCTTATCTCCAGGAGGGTACATGATGTTTTAGGAACTTTCTTGTGTTGGTGATTCTTGTTGTACGTCTTACTAATAGTTCTTTGATTTTTGGGAATTTGACTCCATTCATCCCTTCACGTAGATGTCGCGTAGAGGTCAAACTCTAGGCAGGGAAAGTGTTGCGCTATCAGTCCCAGATAGGGAGCAATCCCAGAGCCCATTGAATAGAGATTGGATGCCCTCAAGCTGTGAAAACCAAACAGGAATCCTGCAAGCATTGAGGTTGTAGGAGCCTTAGAGATGGGTTTCGTGATCTATTACTTTATTAGAGAGGGTTATGTAATGTGTTATGGGAGATATTGTTGAATCTAGAACCTTATGATACTTGTATCTCTACGGTGGTTGTTGTTTTGATATTATGTGAGCCATGAGTTCTCCTAATAATGATATTTTGGCTGGAGAGGTTTTGACTGAGTTAAGGCTAAGCATTGGTGCTCTCTGGATATCTGTACATGTCAGTTTACCTACGAGTTTTTCCTGTTGGGTTTCCTGACGTTGATAAGTGTGTTATACCCTATATGAGGTTGAATATAAGCCGATGTGACTTATATTTATAACCATTTCGATACTTGGCTATTGGAGTGGGTAGTTTGATACTATTATACACCGTATTTGAGAGGCTAGTTGTCAGCTATACCCTTGTCTACACCCAGTTCCTCTATGGCCATGATTCTATTATGGTGATTATGTTGATATATAATTCTTCTAGTTCATTGGTGATTGGTTTGTAAGATAGATGCTTTGTCTGGGGCTTAGTTGGATTGTTTATTGATGTATCGGATATTGCCGCATCATCAGTTGAGCTGCCAACCTTTGCCCTGGGGATTTGTTATGATTTTTAGTTGGCTAGGATGGTGTTGCCCAAATTCCTGGATATGCTTGTCAGTGGGAATATTGATCAGTTTACTAGATTGCCTAGTACCTAGGGTATGGTTATACGGTGTTAGCTACATTGCATAGTTTCTTGCTTGCTTGAGTATGGGTTCTGAGCTTCTTTTATCTTGGGTTATATATTGAGAGAGTGGAAAGTCCCTTTTATTAGTGGGGAATTTTGTATGGTGATCCCTCAGGATTTTGATACACGGGTCAAACGATATGTTAGATTGCCCTGGGGGCAGACTGACTTATTTCTATTATGTGGTGTCCAGTGTCATACTCCAATTGGTTGATTTGCGCGTACAAAGTAAGGCTCATATGGTGTAGACTTATTACTGGATGCCTTAGCCAGGGTCCAGGGTATTCAAGATTAGTTGCATGTACTCCAGTATGTTTTC
The DNA here is from genome assembly GCA_038996855.1 of Solanum aculeatissimum. Classification (NCBI taxonomy): domain Eukaryota; kingdom Viridiplantae; phylum Streptophyta; class Magnoliopsida; order Solanales; family Solanaceae; genus Solanum; species Solanum aculeatissimum. The sequence continues at coordinate 24,645 of JBCEWC010002466.1, forward strand.
ATTGAGTTAGATGATGGGTGGATATTATTAGCAGAGGTTTTAGTGGAAGACATTCTAGGGATTGTACCCCGATCTTTTGTGGCTATTATGAGTGGATGATTGTGGTTGTTGGGCTAACTACTGTGTTGTGTAGCATTAATTTGGTGACTTATAAGCACCGATGGCTATTGTTGCGGTTCTTGTCAAGGGTTGATTGTTAAATGGTACATAATAGGGGTTGAATGGTAATAACCACTAAGGACCATGTTTGAGTAGTGAGATACAAATGTCTAGGTACAAAGGGAAGTACAAAGAGCCTTTTGAGTGGGTGGCCTATTGAGTATTCGCTGCATTGGTAGGTGTTTGGTGGCAATGCCAAGTGGATTGGACAACTAGGGAAGGGGGTTTAGGCCCGAATGAGAGCATATTAGACATGGTTCATCGTTATTTGGTTGGCCTGTAGGCCATTTGTGGTTGTATTTTTAGATAGCAAAGGGAGTACCAGAACTATAGTGGGATACAAAGCTTGCTTATGGCCAATATACTCGTGGTGTGGACTACAACTTGCAACTATGCCTGTGTTTGTACTTTTACGAATGAAAGTTTTATTAATGAGAGATATTGTAATGACCCTTCGGGTCATTTCTATGGTTTTGTTGTTGTTTTGTTGATTGAGCATATGTACAACAACCTCGGGCCATTGGTGATTTGGTGAGACTATGGGGATGGCTATTGGTTGGGTAATTTGGGAGTTAGGTGGATTTTTGAGTTAAATGATTTTTCAGGTGAAGTTTTAGTAAACAGCAGTGGAATGAAATTCTGACGATTCTATTAGCTCCGAAACAATCGAATTAGGATATGAGCATGTTTGGTGCAATTATATCATGAATTGCAAATTTGGCGACCGGAATCGGTTAATAGTTGACCCAGTCAATTCCCTTAGGAACCATGCCCCGAGTGAGAATTTTGATAGTGCGGTTAACTCTAGAACGTTATTTATTACCTAGTATAACCCTTCATTTGATACCGGACACGTTCAGATGTGATTTGACCCCCTCTCCTTCGGGGTTTTCCGTTAAAAGTTCTACATAAAGAAGTGGTACTGTCACTTAATTGTGGGAAGCTCTGTTGGTAATTCCAACCAAACCATTGGATCCGAAACGCTAAAATCCATAGGGTTACGTAGTTCGTTTGCAAAGATAAAAATTCAGACGAGCCCTAAACGACAAAAAAAAGATTGAAGGATTAATAAAAAGAGGGGAAGACACGTGGGCAATATTTAAGTTGTCACATGGCGTGGTCAGGCACTACCACGTGGTAGAAACGTGTCAGCCATGCATGTGTATATATATGTGGGAGTTTAAGGAAATTATATACATGTTTCCTCTCAATTTTGCACCATGATTCCAAGCTTAATTTTCATCTAATTTGAGTGATTCAAAATGCTACATTTCTAGGATTTTCACAAGGAATGTCGTGGTGAAATCGAATTTGGGATTTGACATGTATTTTGAGGTAAATTCACTGATTTAGCAGATTACTTTCTCGAAATTGATGAAAACTTTACACGTTGATATATTAGTAGATTCTTGATGGAATTAAGTGAAATTTGTATCTAAATTGTTCTACGTTTTGAGAGGAACTTGGAGGTATGCTGGAAGTTCGCTGATTTTGTTTAGTTTTTGAGAATTTTGACTGAGAAAGTTTTAAAATGAATGTTTTCCCGGTAAAGTTTGTAACTTCATTTTTGGGTCTATTCTCAGTCTTTTGGGGTCCATTTTGGACTGAATTTTTGGTTGTAGACTCAGGGTGACGTGGGGACTATTTTTCAGGGGCTTTTTTTTAGAATTTTGGGTGTGGTTCCTATTTTTCCCATTGTAGGCTCGATTGACATATTTTTACCTATTACAAGTTTTTACAACCAAATTGACCGTATTGACTTTGTAGATTTTATTTTTAACAAACAATTGAGAAACATCAGGAAGAGATTCAGAGAAGAAAAGTTTGGATGAATTGACTTAGAACAAGAGATGTTGGATTCCAGGTAGGGTAGGCTTTCTCTAAACCTTACACTGAGCTAAAATGTTACATATTTTAGTTAGAATGTGTAGAAATGTACTGTGAATGGGTTGAGTTGTGAGATTTATGTTGTATATAATTGGTTGTAAATCTACTTGTGTTATATACGTGATATGGGACTACAGTTGTTATATTGAGGGTTATGTTAGTCGAAGCTGCAATATTAGCTGAATTTTTATACTATTTGGCTATGAGAGGGCCCGAGAGAGGTTGGTTGGGCTGAGAACATATGACAAGTATGTACAATAAGCTTGACTTTTGCTTATATGTGTGTGATCTGAGGCTACCAAAATTTACTAGCCATTGAGGCTGAGCTATGGTTACATGCTACCCTATACGGTGAATCTAGTATCTATATTGATTGGTATGTATATGGACGATGTAACTGTGCTTATCTATATTTTCTCTTAGAACCTAAATTCCCTATTTAAGCATGATTTCGTCCTGCCCTTTGACTTATATGATCTTGTATACCATTGTTATTTGTTATGTACTTATTCTACTAGTTAGTGACTGGAGAAACACACCATGTTTTGGGGATGGGTATAATGCACCCCTAAGGGAGCCTTGCATTCTGTGATACGAGAGGTATTGTTACTAAGCCACTAGAGGGTTAGATATGGGAGTGTGACCTTGTTAGTGAGGTGTAGGCTATATCCTACGAGCTTTCTAGGCTATCTGTGATGAGACATTAGTTACATGGGTTAGTCTTGGGGACCGGTATACTATTTAAGAGGGGCACATTTTCAGTGGGCCAACACATGGTTGCCTTGGGTGAAATCCATGATAGCAGCTGGGCTGCGATATGATTTTGGGTAGGTGACATCCATAAGGTTATTTAGCCTCTTGGGCCTTACCTTAGGTTAGATCGACTATTAGTTGCTTTACAATAAAAAAATTGCTTGGTAAGGGCCAAATATGAGCTAGTGCCTAGGATACGCATATGTGCTAACTCAACTTGTATCTGTATGAGTGTGTATGGCCTGTTGCTATAGAGTTGTTGACCAAGAGACTGTGTATTTTGTATATGTCGTACTATGGCCTGATTCTGGTATAGATATGACTCTACGGGGTTTGATTATCCTAGATACTTATGATTTACCATGATTGTCCATGTTGTCTCTGGGCACTGGGGATTGGTAACGTTATGGTATACTTGGCCGATGCATTGCTAATAGTTTATGTGCATTGGTTCTCTCCATCCGATGTTGGGGTATTTATTGTACCTAAGAGAGGTGGTAGTTATGATTATATGAGTTGGATTAGGATTGTGGAATACCTAGGTTGTGAGCGTCGTTGTCTACGTTTAGTCTAGGCTTGATGTGACTTAGAGTTCCAAATCCAGATAAACTGGTTGAGTAAGTGACTATTGGACATCTCATCCCTGATGATGCTCCACATTATTATTTGAGCGGCGATGGCTATGTTCGTAGTGTCTGGTCTTGGGTGACGCTCCTCGCAGACCCTGTGACCCGATTTCCATAATATGATGTCTGGTGGCGGATGTAGATTCTGAGGATCGAGCGCCAGATAATGGTTAGATATGGGAGTCCCTATCGGTTATATCCTGAGTTTGAGACACTTCTACTTTTTCAGAGGAAGGTATGATACATCGATTTTATCTTGGGTCTGAGACTCAGTTGATTGTGGGTTGTGGACCCCGTTGATTACATTTGAGGGCGAGGCTCCATGATTGATGCCCTGATTTGAGATAAATTATTGAATGAGGGAGATTTTTTCTTCTAAGGGGGATACGTCACACTGTTACATATGTATTGTGATTATTGACGCAAGGGAGATTCTTTCTTCTGCAAGGGATATGTCTCACCGTTCCGCATATATATTTTGGATCAGGTGCCACGTACCAGCTCAGGGTCAAAGTCCTGATTGATATGTGATTGATTACCCATGGATCTACACATCTATTCACATCTTCATTGTGCATGGGTATACCTCCTAGGCTTATGAGGGCTCAAGGGGCGTTCAAGCTTAGACACTAGGGCCTTACACCCACGTACAACTAGCCCTTGTTGTGATGATATGGAGAGATAGTCTCTGTTATGGTTCTATCGTATTTTGTGATAGTTCTCAGGGATATTATTGTGTGCGGGTGTACCTTCTGGTCTTATGGGGGCCCAGTTGCCATACAAACATAGATACTAAGGCCTTGCACTCACGTACAACACTAGGCCTCAGTTAGGGGCAGTTATGGTATGAACCTACACAGTCTTTGTTTGTCAGTATCGATGTTCATGTCTTGGGTTGGTTTAGCTTATCATTGTCCTTCACTTTGGTTGGTTAAGTTGTAATTTGAGGGTTTCTAGACATGTTTGTGCCTTGATGTGAGTTAGTTTTTCTACATTGTTGTAGTTCTCTATGTATTTGGGCTTTATTTATGCTCACAATTTCACTTGGTCAGCCAATGATGCCTATTGGGTGCCTTTTCTGGTACTCACCCCTACTTTTTGTATCTTTCTAGGGTGTACGTCCATGTACAAGCCATGATCACTAAGTTTGGGATACGAGAGTGCAGAGGAGACTTCCTTTGGGTGAGCACCAACAACTTTTTCTTCGTCGCAGTCTCCTTCTTTGATTGTCATCTTTACTTTTAGACTTTGGCCTTGTACAGTAATGGTTGTATTTGTAGGAGCATTCTTGGCCTATATATTATTATGATTATTGCTATATGTATATGATTATTTCCTTGTGTCTATTGTAGCTCTTTATAGTTGACTTCCAGGTTCTAGGTAGATTTTGATTATTTATATTGTCATATTGGTTATGATCCTGACTAGAGAGCTAAGATAGTACCCAGTGGGTTGGGTAATTGGCTTGCCCGTAGGTGGGATCTAACAGGCTCCATCATGGTAGGGACTGGGTTGTGACAAGGTGGTATCAGAGCTTAAGGTTTACTAGTCTCAACTGTATAGAGCTATTGTCTAGTAGAGTCCTATGGATGGGTACGAAGACGTCCATGGCTTATCTCTAGGAGGCTATGGGATATTTTAGGAGCTTTTCTATGTTGTTGATTCTTGTTGTGCATCTTATCAATGGTTCTTTGATTTTTGAGAATTTGACTCTATTTGTCCCTTTGCGTGGACTCCGCATAGAGGTCAGACTCCATCAGTCCCAGATAGGAAGCATCTTTAGAGCCCATTGAGCAAACACTGGATTCCCTCGAGCTGTGATAGCTAAACAGGAAGCCTACAAGCATTGAGGTTGTGGGATCCTTAAAGACGGGCTTCGTGATCTATTACTTGGTTAGAAACTACTTTGTAATATGTTATGGGAGATATTGTTGAAGTTGGAACCTTGTGATACTTGTATTTGCGCAATAGTTGTTATTTTAATGTTATGTGAGCTATAAGTGCTCCTTATAATGATATTTCTGCAGGAGAGATTGTCACTGAGGTAAGGCTAAGCATTGGTTCTCTCTGGATATCTGTACTTGACTATTTATCTATAAGTTTGACCTGTTGGGTTTCCTAATGTTGATGAATGTGTTATACCCTATAGGAGGCTGAATGTAAGCAAATATGACTTATACTTATAACTTTTTTAATACTTGGCAGTTGAAGTGGGTAGTCTGATACTGTTGTACACCGTATTTGAAAGCCTGGCTATCAGCTTTACACTTGGCTACACCTTGTGCCTCTATGGCCATGATTCTATTGTGGTGATTCTGTTGATAAACAATTCTTCTAATTCCTTGGTGACTGGTTTGTGAGATGGATGTTATGCCTGGTGGCTTAGTTGGATTGTCTATTGATGTATCAGATATTTTTGCATTATCCGTTGAGCTGCCGACCCTCTTCCTTGAGGATTTGTTATGATTGTTAGTTGGCTGGGATGGTGTTACTCGGATTCCTGGCTATGCTTGTCAGTGGGAATGTTGATCATTTCCCAAATTGCCTAGTACCTGGGGTATGGTTATATGGTGTTAGCTACATTGTATAGTTTATCGCTTGCTTGAGTATGGGTTTCGAGCATCTTTTATCCTAGGTCAGGTATCAAGATAGCAAAACGTCCCTTGTATTAGTGGGGGATTTAGTACGGTGATCCCTCAGGATTTTGATACACGGGTCAAGCGATATGTTGGATTGCCTCGGTTTCTATATTTCTCTGGGGGCAGACTGACTTGTTTCTATTATGTGGTTGCTAGTGTCGTACTCCAGTTGGTTGGTTTACGCTTACAAAGTCGGGCCCATATGGTATAGACTTATTATAGGATGCCTCATCCAAGGTCCGAGGTATTCAAGATAGATTGAGGACAACTTTGAGTCGGCATCCGGGGTTATGCCAACTATGAACGCTAATTTGAACAGCTTGAGATTGGAAACAAAGTGGTTTTGAGGCCGGTTGGGCCGGTTATATCTAGATTAGACCTACCTCTAGCATGTTCTGTTGTACACCCTTTTTTTGCATATTGATGGTGTGCCCGTATATTCCATATGATTTTCATACACTCCAGTATGTTTTCATTGAGTTACATGATGGTCGAATATTGTTAAGGGAGGTTTTGGTGGAAGACATTCTAGGGATTGTACTCAGATCTTTTGTGGCCATTGTGAGTGGATGATTATGGTTGTTGGGTTGACTATTGTGTTGTGTAGTATGAATTTGATGACTTATAAGCACCGACAGCTACTATTGCAGTTCTTACCAAGGGTTGATTGTTAACTGATATAGAATGAGGGCTAAATGGTAATAACTACTAAGGACCATGTTTGAGAAGTGAGATACAAATTTCTTGGTATGAAGGAAAGTACAGAGATTTTGAGTAGGTGGCCTGTTGGGTATTCATTGCTTTGGTGAGTGTTTGGTGGTGATGCCGTGTGGATTGGACAGCAAAGGAAGGGTGTTTTGGCCTTGCTTGTGAATGAGAGAATATTAGCCATGGTTTGCCATTATTTGGTTGGCCTATGGGTCATTTTCGGTTGCATTTCTGGATAGCAAAGGGAGTATCAAAACTATTGTGGGATACAAATCCTGCTTATGACCAATATACCGGTGGTGCAGACTAGAACTTGCAACTATGGTTGTGTTTAATACTTTTGTGGATGCAAGTTTATTAATAGGGGATGTTGTAATGACCCAGATATTGTAATGACCCTCTGGGTCATTTCTATGGTTTTGTGTTTGTTTTGTTGATTGAGCAACTGCACAATGACCTTAGGCCATTAGTGATTTGTTGAGATTGTGGGGATAGCTATTGGGTGGGTTATTTGGGAGTTAGGTGGATTTTTGAGTTAACAGAGAAGTTATCCCCGTAAAATGAGTTTTCAAGTAAAACCCTAATAAACAACCTCAAAATAGAATTTTAACGATTTCATTAGCTCTAGAATGGTCGAATTAGGCTAGGAGCATGTTTGGTGCAATCATATCATGGATTGCAAATTTGGCCACCAAAATCAGTTAATAGTTCACCCAGTCAATGCGCTTGGGAGTCGTGTCCTAGACGAGAATTTTGATAGCGCAGTTAGCTCTGAAATGTCGATTTTGTTCTAGGATGATCCTTCATTTGATACTGGGGAGGCCCGGATATGATTTGACCCTCCTAGGACTTTCCATTAAAATTTACAAATAAAGAAGTGGGACCCTCACTTTATCGTGGGAAGCTCCAATAAGAATTCAACTACACCGTTGGATCTGGAACGTTGAAATCCATAGGGTTACATAGTTTATTTGCAAAAATCAGAGTTTGGACGAGCTCAAAATGACAAAAAAGGGATTGAAGGATTAATGGAAAGAGAGGGAGAAACGTGGCCAATTCTGAAGTCGCTACATGGCATGATCAGGTAGTGCCATGTGGTAGAAACGTGTTAGCCATGCATGTGTATATAATACGTCTGAATTCAAGGAAATTATATGCATATTTCATCTCAACTTTGTACCATGATTCCGAGATCATTTTTCATTCAATTTGAGTGATTCAAAATGCTACATGACTAAGATTTTTACAAGGAACGTCGTGGTGAAGTCGGATTTGAGATTTGATGCGTATTTTGAGGTAAATTCACTGATTTAGCTGATTACTCTCTCGAAATTGATGAAAACTTTTCGCGTTGATATCTTAGCAGATTCTTAATGAAATTAAGTAAAATTTGTGTCTAAATTATTCTACGTCTTGAGAGGAACATAGCGGTATGCTAGTGTTCGCTGATTTTGTTTGATTTTTGAGAATTTTGACCGAGAACGTTTTAAAAAGAATATTTTCCTGATAATTTTTGTAACTTCATTTTTGGGCCTTTTCTTGGTCTTTTGGGGTCTATTTTGGGTCAAATATAAGCTAGTGCCTGGGACAGGCATGCGTGCTAACTCAACTTGTACCTGTATGAGTGTGCATAGCCTATTTTTATAGAGATGCTGACCAGGAGACTGTGTATTGATTATATGTCGTACTGTGGCCTAATTCAGGTATCGATATGACTCTATAGGGTTTGGTCGTCCTTGATACATATGATGTACCGTGATTGTCCATGTTTTCTCTAGGCACTGGGATTGGTGAGGTTATGGTATACTTGGCCTTTGTTGGACTTTAATCTATGGTGAATTGTGATATATATATATATATATATATACACACCCTAATATACTACTAATAGTTATTGTGCATTGGTTTTCTCCATTTGATATTGGGGTATTTGTTGTACCTATGAGAGGTGGTAGTGACGATTGTGTGGGATGGATTGGGATTGTGGGATACCTAGGTTATGAGCGTCGTCACCTATGTTCACTCTGGGTATGATATGACTTGGAGTTATGGATCCAGATATACTAGTTGAGTGAGTGACTGCCTGATATCGCATCCCAAATGACCCTCCCCATCATCATTTGAACAGCGATGGCTATGTCCGTAGTGTATAGTTTTTGGTGATGCTCCCCGCAGACCCTGTGATCCGATGGCCATGACTGTGATGCCTAGTGGCGAATACAGATTTTGAGAATCAAGCGTAGATAGTGGTTAGATATGGGGGCCCCATTATTTACGCCTTGAGTTTGAGACACTTCTATTTGTTTAGAGGGAGGTATGATACACCGATTGTCTCGGGTCTGAGACCCGATTGATTACATTTCGGGGTGAAGCCCCGTGATTAATGCCCTGAGTTGAGACAGATTGTTGATGCAAGGGATATTCTTTCTTCCGTGAGGGATACGTCCCACCATTACACATGTATTGTAATTATTGATGCGAGTGAGATTCTTTCTTCCATGAGGGATACGTCTTACCATTCTGCATGTATATTTTAGATCGGGTTCCATGTTCCGACACTAGGTCGAGGACCCAATTTATATGTGATTGATTACCAATAGTTCCACACACCTATTCACACCTTGATTGTGTGTGGGTGTACCTCATGAGCTTATGGGGGCTCAAGAGGCATTCAAGCTTAGACACTGGGGACTTACGCCCACATACAACTGACCCTTGTTCTGATGATATGGAGAGCTGGGCTCTGTGATGGTTCGATGGAATTCTATGATAGTTTTGAGGGATTCGATGATGATCTATCATCATTATTATTGTGCGCAAGTGTACCTTATGGCCTTATTTGTCACGCCCCAAAAGATGTGGAGGCATGACTGGCACTCGATACCACCATTGGTCGAGTAAGCCACTGAACATAC
>JBCEWC010002467.1:0-34322 GCA_038996855.1 Solanum aculeatissimum
GGGTGGTCCGTGGACCTTAACTTAGTTTTTGGGGTGGGTCTTGGCCACCCCATGCTCTCTGTACCACTTGAAGGAACCCCACTTGTACCGTACAAAGTTTCACGGACCGTCTCCCATGTCTTGGGCCATTTCCATGGCCTATCTCCAATGTCTTCCGAATTTCAGGCAGTCCTACTCTTTTGGCCATAAGTTACTCATCCAAATTTGGAATTGAGTGAAACCAGTTGAGTTGCAAATATAATTCAAAGAGCTTCAATTTGATATGTAGTATCCCACATGGTTCAACCCACATCAAAAGTTATGATTCTGTGAAGTTTATTGTCCAAACGGCCTCTCTAGGCCCTAAAATGATCCGTTTTGCGTTCGTCTACTTAAAATCAACCCGTGGCCACCAAATTTCAACCACGCTCATTATACAACTATACAAGACCAACCATAAGATGTTTCAAAATTTTTTGGGTCGTTACAAGTGATAACATGTCCTAAATACTTCACCTTTGATTGTCCAAATGAGCATTTAGACCTCTTAGAATACAAGGATAAGTGTTAAGAGTTTGGAACACTAACTCAAAATAATACACATACTCGATTAAGGATCAACTATAGACTAGAATGTTATCAAAAAAAGATTCGAACAAACTTTCTGAGATATGGTTGAAATACTTGATTCATGAAAGCCTAAAAGGTCATAGGAGTATTGGTTAGCTCAAATAACATAATCTTAAATTCATAATGCACTATGTGAGTCCTAAATGTTGTCTTGAATACATCTTTTGTTCTCATTCTGATTTGATGGTATCTTGCCCTAACGTCCACCTTTGAAAAAATGAAAGCCTCATATAATTCATCAAGCAAGTCATCGATAATGGAAATTGGGTACTTATCCTTAACAATAATGTCATTGAACCCCCTATATTCAACTCAAAATCTCGAGGTCCTATCATTTTTCTTGACCAAGAGTGTAGGTGATGAAAATGAAGACTAACTATATTGAATTTATGTCATTGGTCATCATTTCTGAGACTTATCTCTATAACTCATCCTTTTGATAATAATTATATCTATAGGGTCTCAGGCTGATTGGTGATGCCCCAGGCTTTAAGGTATAGTGTGATCCAATGTTCGAACATATGATAAGGTCCTTGGTTCAACAAACACTGCTTCAAACTTCTATATCACCTTTTTCACAAGATCAACAACTGTATCTAATCTTATCAAATGATCCAACTGGACCATGCACAAACGATCTATAAGGATGTGTCCTTTTTTTAAAAGTTCACTCATAGAACGGCTAGTGATCATGTTTAGAATTCCCTCCTCAAGTATGCATGCAATACAATTTTATTTCTTTATTCCCTATCATAACACTTTTCATGATTAAATTTAGTGGGATTATATTTTTTCATTCAATCATTACCAATGGCTAATTCACAACCTTCCAGATGAATGATTCTTAGGTTTTCTTTGAATGTTTTGCCCTTCATTTTCCATATGAATCCAACACATACAGTGTGCTACACTACATGATTCCCATCAACCACTATTACCTTCATAGGGGTGTCATAGACAGCTATATAGCTTGAGTCATGCACAATTTGCTTATTAATAAAACTGTGAGTACTACCCGAGTCCACAAGAACGGATAACTTCATATTTTAATAGATCCATCAACCAAAATGAAGTCCACCACTGTCTATTGCTTGATAAGGCACACAAACATACTACCTCTTGGATCTCCGATGGAATCTTAAGTCCAACAATTACATCACTAGAGTTAGCTAACTCTCCGACCTCCTCTAGCATAATCTCTTCTGCACCCGCAATGCAATTAGGTTACTTATTTTTCATTGATGGCCAACAACAAACTTTTCTCCATACGAAAAACATAACCTGTTAGTTTTCCTGTACTCATGACCTCAGGGGTAAGCCTAAGAGTAGTAGGCTAACTAATAGAGGTGACATTGGGTGGTTTACTAAATGCAGGTCCCCAAGTAGATATTGGTGCTCTCACCACAGAGACACTCCTCTATTGCACAACTTGAATAGCCTTTTATTGCAACCTAGCTTGCTCAATAGCAACACTAAGGGTAGTAAGTTTAAACATCTTGATTTTTTCTTTGAGCCCCCCCTCCCCCCAAGAAAACTAGACAAAAAGTGAGGCTCATTCAAGGTAGGGTTCCTCATAATCATTTGGGCGTTAAGATCCTCAAACTTACCCAAAAACTCGTACACAATACTAGCGTGCAAGAGTTTATTAAACTCCCCCACTATATCTTCTATCAAAATTTCCCCAAATCTGATGTACAACTCCTCTTTAACCCCCATTCCCCCAAGTAATAACACCTTGGTTGAGCACAAGGAAATTATACCAAGCCTTTGCCAATCCATTCAAGTAAAAGCAACACCTTCAACTCTTTGGTTCTCAACAATTCGACAAAGATAAAAGTACCTCTCATATTTGCAAAGCCACATCTTGGGTTCCGTGCCATTGAAGCTGGGTAATTCCCACTTAGGAGAAAGAATTGGCGCACCTTAAGGCCTATTAAAACAAACATCCTGAGCAGGCATGTGTAAGAGTACATCCCCTAAAGCTTGGCCTAGATCTGGACCTCAATTATGCCCCCTCTCTAAAGTAGTTTAATGATCCAGGATCAACTCAAGCATACCTTTTATGCCATGTTGAGCAAGCTTAGCTTCCACTACTTGAGCCCCCAATATCCTCCATTATAGCTAGATCCAAGTAGGAAAAGTGATGTCTATGATACAAAATGTCAAGATTCGACTACTTTAACTCAATTTAACAACTAAAATAAGATAGAACCAATATTTTGGGATATTTTCTCGGTTATATCTAACTAAAATGGAATTTTGAATTACAAAACAGAAAATTTGAATTAAATTATGAAAAATTGAATTTAATTAAAACTCTTTATGGAACTCAAAATCTGCAATAGAAGAATAAAAAGAAGATAGATTTAGAAATGGAGAAGAGATTGGAGAAGAAGAATTCCAGAGAATATAGATGAGAAGATTACCGATAATTTTTTCTTCTCTCTCCTATCTGTAAGGCTTTAATAGCCTTTGGAGTTGAGTTGTCATGTTGCTGAGCTGGCGACATCTGAACCCTCAGGCTCATTAACTAAATTCTAATCTGAGTCGTTTATTTTCTTTAATTAATTCTACTCCTTCTAGCCGTTATAACCGAAATTGAAAAGAGTGGTTACCATGACATATGTTTACTAACACACTCTACCAAACAAACCCCTACTAGTGTCGGTAGAAGAGAGGAAGAAAAAAAAAGAAAGAAAATAATGACAGTTACAGTATTCACCGTTTTTCCCGGCGAACAAAATAAGGGAGAAAAACATGGAGGATTGATTTCCTGATTGAAAGAAGAAGAAAGAAACCGATTATTTTAAACTCAAAATAATTTTTATAATTTAAACAAGAAATAAATTGAAAAAATAAATAAATTAAAAATTGGTAAAGTTATGATTTTTGATTATGTGACAGTGTCTTATGAGTCAATCCATAGTAAATATGTGTCCTCGACCCAGTGGTCTCGGGATGCTATGCCAGGTCACCTAAAAGTGTACTATAATTATACTCCTATGTTAAAGTTGAAATAACGCTGACAAGTTCGTGAATAAGCCTATAATCTTCTCCTGTTTCTCTTCCTTAGCAAATCTAACCCTTCGACTCTCTCGCTCTCCGCCAGTCTACAGGAATTTCTCTGCAGAAAAAGGTTAGTCTTTCAATCACTTTTCTTTATCTCATTCTATACTAGAGTGTGTATGTATGTATGCATTCAATTTTTAATTTTTTTAGTCAAGAGCTGAAAGCTATTGATTCTTGATTTTCCGGCAGAATAGAGTGTTTGTGAAAGAGTTTCTGTTTGTGATTGTGAAGGGTGTCTTTGTGCATGTGACTGTTCTGTATTGGGGTTCTTTTATGGGGGTGGATTTAGTTTTGTGGAAAATTTTCTGATCAATAAAATTGTGTATTTTGGCTCAGGGGATTATTCTGGAGGATGGATTCAGGGGATGTCGCTCTTCCAAGGAAGAGGACTAGACAGCAACTCTTGAAATATTGGGTTGAGATTATTGAGAAAAGGAAGAAGTTGTGTCAGAATGGTAATGCTACTCAGTCCTCCACTGTTTCTGTGAATATTGGAGAGGATGTGAGTTGTGGGAGGAAAAGAGATATAGTGGAGGAAAAAACAGATTCTGCAGGTCACAAGAGAAAAACGGGAAAATCAGAAGATGGGAGTATGGTAAAGGTGGACAATGGGAAGAGGAACTTGAGTCCAGGAACTTGTGAGTCCATCACGAAACAGCCTTTCATTGAGGAAATATCTGATGAGGAGGATGAGGAGGGGGAGGGGAAGGAGGAGGAGGAGAATGATGTTGTTTTAACTGGGGAGGCTGCTGCCGGCTCTGCTGTAAATACTGGTTCATGTTCAGTATCTTGGTCCAATGTGGGCTCTGTTGGGTTGAGGAGTCCTATGTTGAATGTAGCAGATGAGGTTGTTTCATCTACCTCAAGCATGTGTTGTACTGCAGAGAAATCAGAAGAGGTTATTGTTACAATTGCATCTTCCGAGTCAGAATCTGAAGCTTCAAGTGATGAGGATAATGATGACTCCGAAGATGAGAATTACCAGGTTAAAGAATCATTAAGTTCTGGCGAATCTGACGATGAAAGAAGTGATTTTGATGATGAGGAATCAAAGGATGGTGATAAATCAAAAGATGATGATCTGAGTTGTCCTACCGAGCAAGAAAACAATGAAGAAGGAAAAAAGGAGTCAAATGGTGGGGTGCTAGTACCTCAGCTTGCTGTTAAAGGTGAAAAGCATAACAAAGACCGAACATATCTTCTTCGGCCACGCTCTCTTTCTAAGTCCAAGAAGAAGAAGTTAAACCATGGAAATTGTAGTAGTCCGATTGTTCTTAGTGAATCCTCATCTGAGGACGACTGTGAAGTTGATGAGTCGGTGCAAAATGTTGTTCAAAAGGATGCTGTTCCAAAGGTTAGAAAGACTCGGAAGAAGATTCTTAAAGATTCTGAATTTCTGAAGTTTGTTGTTGATTCCATAATAAATGTTGATGATCATGATAAACTTACCCCTCCTGAAGAGGAGCAAAAGGAAAGGGCTCCTGTAAAAGAAACACTTCCCTTAGTATTCCGGTTTGAAGATGAGGAACCTCTCCCCCCGGAGAAAGAAGAATGGGAAAAGGGAATTGAAGATCTTTTTGTTGAAATGGACATGTGCATATTAGAATCACGTATTGGCTTTACAAATCCATCTGATTCGCCTATGCAAAGTGAAAAAATAAGTGGTTGTCAGATGGGGAACCACCAGCTTGTTCTAGACGAACAAATTGGACTCATCTGTAAAGCTTGTTCCCATGTGCATTTGGAGAGCAAGTACATCTTCCCTCCATTTGTAAGTACATGAGTTTTGTCCTGTCAAACATTTCTCTTTTTAATTAGGAACACAATTTACAAGATGTGTTGTTATTACTGTAATAGATCCCATCTTTTATCTTGATGGTGTAGTAGTTTTTGCTCTACTTATGCATGCTAAATATTTGTTTTATTCTCCTGCAGTCCTGCACACATGTTCTACTGAATCTAAATTCACTGCAGTTTTTTCTATAGCTTTGCCATGCCAAGCTGGAAGTACTGATGGTTTTTGGCCGTTAGGATGATTGAGAACTGAAGTGTGCTTGACATAGTGCCTGATAAGAGTAGGGTCAATGCAGATGGTTATATGCCTCAGAGATTCATAATAAGTTCTTTAATGTGGAAACTTTGACAGTTTGCTATGGCCTCATGGTTTCTCTTTTAGTTAAATGGACATGTTAAAAATTTACAGCAGTAAATGGAATTAGTTCAGTCAATTAGTTTGTGAGGTTTCTTAGTCCATAAATTAATATTTATGCTTGATAGACCTAGTTACGTGTTCTTTTGCCATCCTTTTTTTCAGTAAATAAGTTTAACTTTATTATCAAGTTAAGAGAGTTTACGGCTCGAGGAAAAGAAAAACCACAGGACTATATAAACCATAGCCTGGGATACATCACAACCCCTAAAAACATCAAGCTAGACAGCATGCATCAGTTAAGGATAATAATTTAGTTCTTGCAAAATTAGTTTGTGAGATTTGTTTAGTCCATAAAATTAATATATACTTGATAGCCTTAGTTACATGTTCTTTTACCTTCCTTATATTTGATTTTATGAACTCTGCTCGCTAATTTATTTTTTGTTTACTCTTAAATTCTTGAAGGCTGAGAGAACCCGAGGGAGGCATGAAAGAAAATATTTTGGAGAGTCGCCATCCCTCTTGGATGTTGATGGCTTCAAATTTTATGATTCTTCTGCTGTTCATGATGCTGCTATTTATGGGGAAGGAACTGTGTGGGATTTAGTTCCTCTCAGTGCCAAAGCAACAATGTATCCTCATCAGCGTGAAGGATTTGAGTTCATGTGGAAAAATGTCGTTGGAGAAATGTATCTTGAGAAGCTGAAAGAGCCTATCTCTGGTAACAGGGGAGGATGCATAATCTCACATCCACCTGGCACAGGAAAAACCCGTCTCACTTTAGTATTTCTTCAGGCATTTTTGAAGCAGTTTCCAAAGTGTCGGCCTGTCATCATAGCTCCATCTAATTTGCTTCTTAACTGGGAAGCTGAGTTCCAAAAATGGGAGGTCGACATTCCCTTCCACAACTTGAACAGCAAAGATTTCTCTTTCCAGGAAGATGAAGCTACTGTTAATGTCTTCTACTCTTTATCCCGTGCCGGAAAAAACAATCCACACCTTATACGTATGGTGAAGCTGAAATCCTGGGCTAAAAGTAAGAGTGTTTTGGGAATCAGCTATGACTTATTCAGGATTCTCACGGGAGAAGATGGAGACAGTTATGCCAAAGAGATTAGAGAAATACTACTAAAGTTACCTGGTCTTCTTGTCCTTGAAGAAGGGCACACTGCTCGGAATGATCAAAGCCTTATGTGGAAAGCTCTGAATAAAATTGAAACAGAGAAGCGCATACTTTTGTCTGGAACTCCGTTCCAGAATAACATCAAAGAGTTGTACAACACCCTATGCGTGGTTAGTCCAAAATTTGCTGCAGATTTGGAGCATAAATGGGCTTATCTTAGCAATTCTATTGACAAGAATGTCCGAGCATTGGAAGAGCTTAGGGATATGATTGCACCACTAGTTCATAAATGTAGTGAAAACGTGAAGAAGGCAAGCCTTCCAGGTATAAGGGATATTGTGATACATTTGAAGCCCACACATTTGCAGCAGGAGTTGCTTAAAAGGATCCCAGAGAATCCGGGCTCCTTTTACGAACAAAATATGGTGTCTCTAATCTCTGTTCATCCTTCATTAGTGGCGACGAGGAAGGAGTTCTCTGACTTAGAAAGTCAGCTAAAAGAAAGAGGATGTCGGTTGGATCCAGATAATGGAGTAAAAATGAAATTTGTTGTTGAACTAATCAGACTCTGTGGTGGATTGAAGGAGAGGGTTATAATATTTAGTCAGTTACTTGATCCTCTAAACCTGATCAAGGAGCAACTGAATTCTCTGTTTGGCTGGACTTTAGGACGAGAGATCCTCTATATGGATGGAAAACTTGATGTAAAGCAGCGGCAGATATCAATAAACTCTCTTAATGACCCTAAGAGTGATGTCAAAGTGCTTCTTGCATCAATAAGAGCCTGTTCAGAAGGGATAAGTCTTATAGGGGCTTCAAGAGTGGTTTTGCTTGACGTTCTCTGGAATCCCTCAGTAGAACAGCAAGCCATCAGCCGAGCCTACAGGAATGGCCAGACAAAATTTGTGCATGTTTACTGTCCAGTGTCGTCGAAATGGGAGGTGGACAAGATTGAACAGCAGACGAAAAAAAAATATCATTCAGATGTTATTATGTCTAGGAATGTGAAGACTTTCAAGATGGATCCTTCATGTTCTGTGTCAGAGGATACCATTCTGGAAGCCATGGTTAAGCATGACTGCCTCGGTCATATTTTTGAGAAAGTATCTCATGCACCACGTGTGGTGCCTCCTACTACATGCTATAATTCCTGTAACCTACCTTCAAAACTGGTCAGTTAGGTTAGTATGCTTTCTTCTTGTTTGCAGGTACATGAAGCAACCAGACTTGTTTAGTGTATTTTGTTAACTGTCTGTCTTTGAAAAATGGCTCAAATACTTTACCTCTTTCTTGTCAGATCAGTTGGAGCCTTTTTTGGTTGTGAAGGACACTTGTTAGGACATACAACTGAGCCTAGAAGAATTTTTGCAGTCATCCTTTTGTGAGGTGCTTCATGACAGGTACACTACCATGCTATCAATAAGCATTTTTCTGAAGATTCTAAATTATGTATTCACAAGAACTACTGTATTTATTTCCTCGTTACTGATACCGATGAGAAAACTTCAGTAATAGCCAGTGCCCTGCCTTTATTGATAAGTAAACTAGTTAATTTGTATTACTATCATTAATTGGAGAACACTCTTAACCAAACTGTTTTACTACTATAAGTTTCATGTAACACTTTGCATTGCAAATGAGTTGCCTATACCACATAAAAATATCAGGAATGCTGCGTTTTTAGACATGAAAGATTTTATTTTTCTTAACATTCTTATCTATTTCTTACTGCACTCCTGGTTTTAGGCACCTTGATGCAATTCAAGAATGTGCAGATTCACGCCTGGTTAATGAGGACTGCTGATAGGAGTTCTCATCACCCGCAGGATGTTCTTGTAACATTGTTTTTGCTAGACACTTTTTTGTTTCAGAGTTGTGAAAACTCTCATGCTCCTTCATCTGTGTAGCATATTCTTCAGCACAGTTGTATTTTGGCTCCAAGTCTCTTGGTATATATGATTCCAGTTGTAGATAGTAAATTGGCTTTATGTCCAATTGTCCATCTATATTTTACTTTGCATTATATTTTATGGTTCTGATAATTTCTTTTCAAAAGTGAATACTTTATTTAACAGTGATCATAATAATGCCTTGACATTAACTTGCAAGTTACTGTCAAGTGCCAGAAACTTGTGTTCTTTCACATGTAAATGACACATTCAGTAAACAATTAGTACAGTAAGCAGTTTGATCATTGCAGAAAGGAATAAAAAGGGGGCAAAACCTCTTGTATTAGTAAAAGTTTCATGATACTTCTCCGTCCACTTTTACTTGTTGACCAACATTTTAAGATGTGCAATCTGAGAAAGATTGCACCTTATAACATTTTTCGTATAGTTTTCAATCATCTAAGTTTTAGATTCCAGATATTAACAAAAAACAAAACAATTACAAGTAAAAGTGAACAGAGGGAGTATGTATTTCTTAATAACCTTTAATTACTTAACTACGATTACTTTTTTATTAAA
This sequence comes from Solanum aculeatissimum, assembly GCA_038996855.1. Classification (NCBI taxonomy): domain Eukaryota; kingdom Viridiplantae; phylum Streptophyta; class Magnoliopsida; order Solanales; family Solanaceae; genus Solanum; species Solanum aculeatissimum. The sequence continues at coordinate 9,422 of JBCEWC010002467.1, forward strand.
TTTGTGTTCTTTTTAACATTTAATTATCTTTTATTTAAATTGTAAATTTATTATGTTTATAAATAAATAAATAAATAAATTATGCACATCCAAAAGAATAACAAATATTTTTAATTATTCAGGATCGAAATAAAATTCCATACCTATATCGAAAACTTAAAAAGATAAATAATTTAACCATGCAAGGATCTAAAATTATTGATCTGATCCCAAAATTAGGAAAACAGAGTTGGAAAGAGTCTCCTAATCTTTTCTAACCTGGTTTTTATAAATTAAAAAAAACAAATTAATTAATAAAACAAATAAAAGAGAAAGAAAGAGTCAATATCATGATCCAAAAATTTCTTTTTTTTTCCAAAAAAAATTGTTCTTTTTTTTCTTCCAAATTTTCAGCTTGTTTTTTCCCCTGACTCTTCAGTTCCGTAAAACAGACACTCCCTCTGTGATCTGTCTTCTTCTTCTCGAACACATGCAAAATCAGAACTCCAGGTATACATTCATATATAATGCATGCATTATATTTCATTACGTACACTGTATTTATTTTTGATGATTTATGAATCGAATTTTTGTTGTTGTTGTTGTTGATTTTAGTGTGCATGTGATGTGCGAAGAAATTTGAATCGAGAGAAGCGTAAAAAGGGTTACATGCAGCGCAGGGGTGATCAGAAGAAAAGTGAATCACATAATCAGTATAATAATAAGAGAAGTAGTAGAGCTGGTGGTCGTTTATCAACTGCACAGACTCAGTATCAACGGGTTACTTCTGGAAAAGGCGGTGGTAGCTCTGTTCTACCTCCTCCTTCTCCCCATTCCAATGACTCTTCTCCCACCACCCAAAGGTATTATCACCTTTTTTTTCGAGGGTTAAATTGACTAATTTTTGGATGTGAGTTATTAGAACACGCATTCGAATTTGGTTATGAGAATTGCGAGCATCTTTGAAAAGAGTTTTTGTTTTTTAAATGAAAAATGATATTTGAAAGTTGCCAGCTGTGTTTGGCCATGAATACTAATTGGAGTTGTTTTTAATTATTGGGGAGTAATTTCGAGTGGAAATAGTTTTTTTTTTGGTGTTTTTCAAATTTGTGAAAAAGAGGAAAAAAGTTGAATTCAGAATGTGTTTTCTGGAGTTGATCTCTGGAAAAGTTATAAAAAGGTTATGGTAAAATGCCTATAGGTATGGGATTTTTATACTTGTACTTGGTCACATTATATGTGGTGGTGCTTCAGATTATGAGGGTTAGGTTAACTATTTTATGATGTGACTTAGGGCCCACATTATTCAAGTTTTTTTTCGATTTATTTTTCTTTTTTATACGTTTGAAAAGTGTGGTGAGAAGTACTACAAGTCATAATAGTTGGTAATTCAAAATGTTTGTAAAAAAATAAAGGTCGAAGAAAGACTTGTTTGAGTCTTCAAATAGTATTGGCGTCACATAAAATGAGATAGATTGAGTGTTATATTTGTGGAATGAAACAGGATGAGATAGAGCAGAATGGATGTAGACGATTCAGTGTAATTGAAGTCAACTAGTTTGGGATTGTGTCGACTTTGTACTTACGCATGCTGTCAAACAAACAAAGCTTTGCCTTTTCTGAATTTGATAGTTTGACCTTAGTTAGGTAATAGTTTTAGATAGTTTATTTGCTCGGCAAGAAAAGGAAATACAGCAATTAGTGCAGATTAACCCTGAATTAATCTCTTATAAGAAGTAAGAGATCAGTTAAGTTTGATTTTTCTTGCCAATTCGCATTGGAAACTTGATAATAATTTCCTGTGCATGAGATCAAGCTCCCTCATCCAAATTCATAATTCACTGCAAATATAATCCTTTAATTACCATTAGTCTCCTAATTGTTCCATTAGCCTAGAATGAGTTGACTGAAGTTGAGTTTGAACTGCTTCTGAGTTGCGTGACTAGAACGTTACTTTGTATCATGAAGTTACTGATATGTTTGCTTATTGAGCTATTTCATTTTTGAGGATCTTCTTATCAGGTAATAATCAACTGCACACTACATGCATCTGAATGTTTAGGTCACACTTGCATGCACTTCTTTGTGTCCTCATGGACAAAATTCTATAATTCTTGAATTTTGTTTGGTTGAATGGAATTCTGATATTGTTAATGATTTCTTGTACTAGTTTCAAGAAGTTTGATGGAGAAACAGGTCCACTGAAAGTGACTGATGCTGTGCAAAATGATGCCCCTTCCAGAACCTCTGGATCAGGTTTCTTAGTTTTCCTCTAACCAATCACTGTTCATTCATATACCTTCCCATAGTTCCTTGATTATCATTCCTCTGCTTAATTGCGCTTGTGTCAACGACTAGCAAAATTCTTTCCATCCTATCTGCATTGCATACTGGGTTACTGAAAATTATTATTTTGTTTGAATCACTTTAGATTTCGTAGCCATTTCCCTTCATCTCCATTGATGAAACATCTTATGCGTATTGAATTTCTGAACTTTTTGTTTGTTTGTTACTCTTGATGTCAGTGGAGTTTTTGGATTTCTAAAGCCAACTATTTTGGATTTTTTAGATGAGTTAGTGAAAATGATACAATTTTTTAGTGATACTGGTAAAACCATTGATCTTTGAAGTACAAATTGTTCTGAGAGTCTGTAGGTTAATAGGCCAAATGATGATGAAAAGCTTCATTGGTCTAGCAGAGGGTAAAGAATCTTGAACTTTTTCCTCTTCTCGTTCTCCTTTGGGTTTTCTTTTGAGAGAAGTACTAAAAACACTCTCAAACTTGGTACGAATTATTAATTTCGTCCTTAAACTATTGATAGGCTTAAAAACACCCCTCAACTTGGTGAACCGAGTTTAAATACACCCTCAACTTGGTGAACTGAGTTTAAGCTTAGTTCGCCAAGTTGCGGGGTGTTTTTAAGTCTATCAGTAGTTTAGGGACGAAACTAATAATTTGTGCCAAGTTCGAGGGATAATAGTAATCGTTATATGCTTTTGGAGCTTACCCATGTGTAATCCCATAAGTGGGGTCCGGGAAAGGTAAAATGTACACAAACCTTACCACTTTCTCATAGAGATAAAGAGGTTGTTTCCGGAAGACAATGTTGAACTGAAAAATAGAGATTACTACAAATAGATTATATGGACTGCAATCATATTAAGCATCTATTTTAGAAAACTAATTGTTGCTCATTTAGTCTTTCAGAAACAATCTCTATACCTCGACGAGCTACTGGTAAGGTTTGCGTACACTATACCCTCCCCAGACCCTACTTTTTGGGATTTCACTGGGTATGATGTTGTTGTAATTGTTGCTCATTTATGACATGATGAGGAATCTGGTACTATATCTATTGTTGTTGTGGTTTTGGTACTTAAGTTATGGTAAGTGGAAAATCGGCAATCTTTTTTATTATTCCTTAAATGAGAGAAATTCAGATTTGGGGAATCGGTGTCTGCACGGATAGTTCTTTTCATATCTTGCTTTGTGTGGTTCTCGTGCAAGCTTCTCATATCTTGCTTTGCGTGGTTCCCGTGCAAGTACCAGTTTTTTTTTTTGCTTATTCTCAAGCGCCACACCTCTCATCTGTGTGTCACTGCCTCACTAGTTATTTCAATAATTCAATGGAAAGAATAAATAGTTGTGATGCTGTTTATTCTCATTATTTTATACATTCTGAATTTTCGGAATCTTTAATTTCTCTAACTACAGATAAGTTAGTTGAGCCAGCAGATAGAATCAGACGTGAAGATAATCAAATTATTTCTAGTTCTCTTTCTTCTCAACGTACATCTTCAGATTTGGATCCGTCAGCTCTCAAGACCCCCATGAAAGGTATTCTCATTGAATGTTCATCGCGATTCTACATTAAAAATTATCCCAATCTATTTTCTCTTGATGGATTCTCTGTATGTCTGTAATTGGACGCTCAAGGGTGTGGAATTTCAGTAAAAATGGGAATGAATTGAATAGTGGACATATATTCATATCACTGCATAATTGGACCTGCATAAATCGACTTGCGTATCTGCATTACTTGTTCTGTATTGCTAAAATTTTGAGGATTTCCAGTTCTATTTCATTTACTTGTGCTTCTATGAACTGTGTTTGTATTTGGCAGATGACACTTCTAAAAATGTATCTCTTCAATTTGGAAGCTTTACCCCGGGTTTTGTGAATGGAATGCAGGTGCCATACATAAACATGCCATTCATATATTACATGTGCTTTACGAGATTATGAATTATTCTTTTACACGAAAGATCACATTTAACTTATTTTTATATATTTTGCTCTTAACTTCAGATTCCTCAAAGAACCAACTCAGCACCCCCCAACATGGATGAGCAGAAGCGAATTCAGGTAGTGTAATCTGTTTAGTGATTCTTTATGGTTTGTTTTCTCTGCAGACACTACTTCATATTGGAATTGGCTAACTATTTCAATGAACTAAATCATGAAAAAGTTCACACAAACTAGATAAAACGGCATGGGGAAACTTGAACAACTCCTCAAATTAGTTGTTATCCAAGAATTTAGTGTTTTATTTCTGAGTGAATAGATCAAAAAAAGCCTTGAGTGATACATTTTTGCCAAATTAAAATTTTCTTCCAATGTTGTGTGTGGTTGATTGAAAGACATGTTCTCAGAATTTGGTATGTATCTCCACAGTGAAGAGAGAGCTGGTTCTGGGATTGTCATGATCTAGCAGTCTTTATTATTGGTAACTTTAGCCTGTTTCAAGTCGAGGAAGATCACGTTTTCTCTAGTTGTTTCAGGAATAACATTTGTAGTAATACTATGGGTGATTTCTACTTTCTAGCTCTTTCAATTGCCAAAGTGATGTTTTGATTAAGCAACATTCTGTTTTGCAGGCACGATCTAGTCCTTTCAGACCGCTGCAGCTTTTGCCGCCTTCTACTCCACATCAGCCGCAGTTGAGGGAGGACATAGGAAAGCCAATGAATAAAAATCCTGATCCTCAGAATTCTCATGAAAGAGATCTACCTGTTCATGTTCAGGTTCCAGCAGCTCATGCTGTCAGTAGCATGCAGAAGTTATCTTCTCCCCCTTTTCCGGGGGTTCCAGTCAATCCTCCTTTTCTGCAGCCTCATGGTCCTGTGCAGTTCGGAATGCCTGGACCACAAGTTCACCATCAAGGAATACCTTGTTCTTCCTTCCCAATGCCAATGCCACTACCAGTTGGAAATCCTAACCAAGTTAGGCATCCCCCATTTGTTCCTGGTCTCCAACCTCACCCTATGCAGCTTCAGGGAGCAATGCAACATGGACAAATGATGAACTTCCCTCCTAAATTTGGCCATCAGCTGAACCCTCCATTGGGAATGGGAGTTGGGATACCCCCACCGTTTGGACAGCATGTTAGGAAGGTTAATTCTCGCAAATCTGTTAAAATTACTCATCCCGACACTCATGAAGAGTTGAAACTGGATGAGAAGGTTGACATGAAACTGGACGGTGGTTCATCTGGCTTGGCAATACATCATCCTGGGGGCTTACCATCACAGCCTATGCATTATGGTCCCTCTCGCCCTATGAGCTTTTTCCCACAGATGTCCCCCAGTCCTATGTTCTTACAAAATGCTCCTTCAGTTCCTATAACGAATTCCCTTGTGGCTCCCTGCTCTCCTGGACTAGGATATAGCTCTTCAGGTAAGAAAGATTACTAACTTTTGTTCGTGAATATGGTATAAATATTTATGTTTTTCCTATTTCTTATCTGCAACTCTAATGTATGCGTGTGATTTCTGTTTCTCCAGCTTCAGTCCAATTGGCAATAAACCAAGCTCCTGGCTCCACTAGAAGAGAGATTTTGGCATCTTCATATTCAGTTCCAGTGAAGACAGCGGAAACAGAAAAGGCACTGCAACCACCTTTGAGAGTTAGCTCTAATGATGAGGAATCAAGGATTCACTCAGAAACCTCTGTTGAGGCGTCAGAATCTGTCTCCAAGCCAACACCTTTTGCTTCATCCTCAAACAAATCACTTGTTTCTGTTGATATACCTCTTCCTGGTAGTGTTACATCTATAGGAAGCAATATTAACCATGTTCAAGGAGTCGATTATGTTGAGACCGAGTTGAAGAACCCTCCAAAGAAAACCCAATTGCATCCTCAACAACCACGAGAGGTATGTTCACTTTTATGATAGTGCAGCTTCCACGTCTTCACATCTCTGTTCTCTGTCAAACTACCCGTAGGGCCTTCTTTCTGGAAAGAGGAGACCCTTAATTTTTCTTATTATATTATTTATTCATTAAAATATGACTTAAGCATTTTCATAACTTTGCCATTCTATGAATCAGGAAGGAAATTCTACGTCCATATCAAATTCTACTCCAATAACTTCAGCAGATCGTGTTTCTGAAGGTCAAAATGCTGGAGCTATAGAAACTATAGCAACATCCACATTATCAGAGACGCCAAGTGATGCTTCCATTTGTTCTGGAGCATCTCTGCGTAATCCATCTGGACAACCTTACAGCTCCACGGCAGCGAAAGAAACTCAATCTGAAAGAAACTCAAATGATAGGAATGCATCAGATCAAGTATCAAGCACAGGTGGAAGTGAAGCTAACAATGTGATTCATCAGTTGTCACATTCTGCTGCTTCATTATCGGATTGCAATATTTCTAAAATTGTGGTGCCTGTTTCTATAAATAACAATAAAGAAGTTTTGCCTTCAGCATCTGGAGCAAAGCATAATGAGGATTCTCATATTCGTACTTCATCGTCACCTCCATCATATACCAAAATTAGGGGAAAAGTCTCTGAGGAAAAGAAAACTGAATATCGTCGCGTCCAAGGATCAAGTCCAAAGGATAAACCTACACATAAGGTGAAAAATGCAAACTCCAGGGGAAAGAAAAAGAGGAGAGAAATTCTTCAGAAAGCTGATGCAGCTGGGGATACGTCTGATCTATATTTGGCATACAAGGGACCCAAGGAGAAACTACAGTCTTCTGTTTCTTCAGGAAGTGTTGAGAGTTGTTCCAGTCTCACTGCAAGGAAGATATCATCAAGTTCCAATGAAGATTTTTCGGCAAATGAAGATAAAAAGAGTACAGGTGAACCAAACAACTGGGAAGATGCTGCTATGTCAACTCCAACGTTGGAAACTTCTGGTGACAATAAAATTGTTGATGATAACCTTAGGCATCCAAATGGTGGAAGTGAGACTACAGGAGAAAAGAGATACTCAAGAGATTTCCTTCTCACCCTTTCATCTCATTTCCCTGATCTCCCTGCTAATTTTGAAGTTCCGTGGCATATGGTGGAGGCCCTTTTGGTTCCTAATGTCAGCATTTCGAAGGGGGTAGATTTTAACAAGAATGGTCCAAACCCCTGTCCTGGACAAATTAATAGCAGACAAGGCAGCTCTTCTTGGTCTGAGAACCATCCTACTGGAATGGCGGATGATGGTAGGTGGACCAATGAGCAACATATTGATATCAACCATGGGGGAAGCATTAATGGTGCTCGTCCGGGTCGACTAAACCACAAGAATATGAGAAATCTACAAGGACAGCCACCTAGCCAATATGTATCTGTGTTTCCTGCTGGAACTATGCTGCCATTAGCCTCTCAGGGAGGAGTACAACATATTCGTTCTGATGCCAACCGCTGGCAGCGGGTTTCTGGCTCCCGCAAAGGTTCATTTCCTTCTCACTCTCCACTGCAAGTTATGCACAAAGCTGACAAGAAATATGAGATACGCAAAGTGACTGATGCGGAAGAGGCAAAACGTAGACACTTGAAAGCTATCCTCAATAAGTTAACTCCACAAAATTTTGAGAAGCTGTTTGAGCAAGTAAAGGAGGTCAATATTGATAGTGCTACCACTCTTGCTGGTGTCATTTCACAGATATTTGACAAAGCTCTAATGGAGCCAACATTTTGTGAGATGTATGCAAATTTTTGTTATCATCTAGCCGGGGAACTTCCTGATTTTGTGGAGGACAATCAGAAAATAACCTTCAAGAGACTGCTCCTTGATAAATGCCAGGAGGAGTTTGAGAGAGGTGAAAGAGAAGCAGCAGAAGCCGACAGTATGGAAGAGGATGGAGCGGTGAAGTTGTCAGAGGGAAAGAGAGAGGAGATGAGGTTACAAGCACGAAGAAGGATGTTAGGTAACATAAGATTGATTGGGGAATTATACAAGAAGAAGATGCTTACAGAGAGGATAATGCATGAGTGCATCCAGAAATTGCTCGGACAATACCAGACTCCAGATGAGGAAGATATTGAGTCTCTCTGCAAGCTTATGAGCACTATAGGAGAAATGATCGACCACAACAAGGCGAAGGATTACATGGATGCCTATTTTGATATGATGACGACAATGGCTAACAATACAGATTTGTCTACTAGGGTGAGGTTTATGTTGATGGATATTATTGATTTGAGAAAAAATAAGTGGCAGCAAAGAAGAAAAGTAGAAGGCCCCAAAAAAATAGAGGAAGTGCGAAGAGATGCTGTTCAAGAACGTCGAGCTCATGTTGGTCGGTCCACTCGTGGTTCAAGCACTGTTTCTTATGCTAGAAGAGGGCAGCCTGCAGATTTAGGTCCTCGGTCATCCATGTTTTCTTCCCCAGCCCCTCAGATGACTCCGTTTCGTGGAGTACCATCACAAAATCGTGGATTTGGAAGCCAGGATTGCAGGTTAGAAGCTAAACATCCGCATGAGAGTAGGACATCATCAGCTGCCATGCCACAACGATCTATTGATGATAATAAATCAATGAGCCTTGGTCCACGGGGAAGCACCGGAAGGGGAACGCCTTTCAGGGGCTCAGCAATTCATTCTGGTGGTCCCATGACTGCTGGTGCAGATGGGTGGTCACCATATAACTCAAGACAAGATTCAATATCCAGATATGTTCCAGGGACAGTTGTGAAGCCTACTGCTAATTATGCTCAACCAAGTCAACATGAGCACGCACATTATGTAGAAAGAGAAGTAACAAATACAAATCGTCCTTTTTGGAGATCTACCGAACCACCAGCGCCAAATTCACCAGGAACGATATTGTCTGAAGAACGTCTTGGGGAAATGTCGATTGCAGCTATTCATGAATTTTACAGGTTAAATTTCTCTCTTCCATTATTTAATTTGTCTATACCTTAAATTGCTAATCCTTTATTTATGAATATACAATTGACCAGTGCATTACTGATCATAAAATGTAAAGAAAGACTATAACTTGAGGTCTTTTTCGGAATCTGCATCATAGCAAGAGTGTAAAAGAACCATCTGAAGGAAATGATAAGAGCGGCTAATTAATATTGAAGTTTACATTCTTGAGATATGACAACTTCTATAGACTTTATGCCTCAGTGTAATCAATGCGATCAAGTATTTGTTTGCACATATCTGTAATGTGAAAGTTAAGGAAAAGGTTACATTCAGGGAGACGAAGTTATTAGGAATTTTATAGAAAAACTATCAACTAAATTTACATAATGTACATGTTATTCTTTCTTTCTGTTCGACTACATGAGAGAAGATCCTTTCAAGGATTTCATTTGGATAATCTCAAAAATCCTGCTCTTCATATATTTTCCTTTTACATTTATAATGCGTGTGATTTCTGGTTCCAGTGCAGTTGATGAGGACGAAGTTGTTCTACGCATTGGAGAGTTGAACTCACCGAGATTTCATCCAATGATGTTATCAATATGGGTAAATGACTCATTTCAGAGGAAAGAAAGGGACAGGGATCTTCTTGCTCGGCTTCTTATCAGCCTTACGAAGTACAAGGTGGTACTAGAAACCAAACATCTCATTGAGGGGTAAGCTGCCAAATTCTTTTCTAATGCCATCCAAGTATTTGCTTATAATTTTCTTTCTCTTATCAGGTTTGAATCAGTTCTAGCTACTTTAGAGGATGAAGTTACTGATGCTCCCAAAGCAGCTGTATTTCTTGGTCACATTTTCGGTAGATTAATTAGCGAAAACGTGATCTCTCTGAAAGAAACAGGACATCTCATACGACATGGTGGTGAGGACTCTGGTCATCTTCTGCAAACTGGATTGGGATACGAAGTTCTCGAAAGTACATTTGACCTTATAAGAGCAGAGAAGGGAGAATCAATCTTGAGAGATATCTGCAGCGCGTCCAGCACACAGCTGGAAGATTTTAGACCACCGGTTCTATCCAAATGAACCATTTTTTTCTCAATTAGGTGGAGGCAATAACCTTTTGTTTTCGGCCTGGTTATTCATTATTTTACCTAAGAACAAATGCAGAAGCAGGACAACTGAATATGCAGAATATTTGATGTAATGCTTAGGCGTGTATATGTGACTGTTGATATCAACTTTGTGAAGCATATATCAATTTGGCCTACTGGGCTAGGTGTTTTCCAAGATAGTATATTATTCTAGGTAATTTCTTCTTTATATTGGTGGGACGTAGCAGATACCTTAGTCGAGGTCCGGGCAGGCTGGCAGCCTAGCCTCCGCACCCACCCCCACCCCCCATGGTGGCCTATAGTTTCTTAGGTCAGAAGTTTATGTTGTAGTTGACAACTTACATCGAATTCTCACCTAAATGAAACTCAACGAAACCACCTCCTCTTTGTTTCGAACCTTGGCGGGAGGTAGCAAGTACTGCATGGATGATTGGTGATGTACATAATTATAGGTATATGTCATTACTATGTAAATGCACATAAAGAGGCTAATCAAGTAAAGATAAATTCACTGGGAATGAAGTTTATAAAATTTGATAAAACCTTCTTATTTCCTAAAACAGATTGTATTTAACACCTAGCGGTGTGCATTGGTTGGTTCGGTTTAGTTTTATGTATTATCAATTCGGTTTTCGATTTTTAAATATGTTAAACCAATAAGATATTTTTTATTGGTTTATCGGTTTTTGGTCCTTAACGGTTTCTGTTTACGCAATAAGAAAATACTCATGAAATAAATATATGATTTCTCTAACAATTTGACGGTTTGACGCAATACAATGAGATACAGTAAAACAAACAAATTAGTTGAGCATCTAAATTTAATAATATGCAATATTTGACCTCATATTCTAATTTACTTTCCAACATAAGTGTTATATATTGGAAACCAAGCAAATACATGACTTATGCAATATCGATTTAGAATCAATTGATGTTAAATTATTAATATTTAATATTTATGAAGGGATAAAGTAGTAAATTATTATAGTCTTAACCGATAACCCAATACTAAAAATCAAAACCGAACTGATAACCCGATAATTTTTTTTTTGTAAAACCATTAAAAACCCCTTAATTCAATAACCTAATAACGACAAATCAATAATATTTTTTTCGGTTCTATTTATCGGTCGGTTCAATTTTTGCACATCCCTATTTAACAGTTTAAGTAGCAACTATCAAAAACTTTTTTTTTTTTTTGGTAGAACTATCAAAAACTTATAATCAAGGACATAGATGAAATTAGAAAAGAAATTGTTAACTCAAAATGTTGATTTTTTGTACTAATGGATCTTTGTAATAGTATTTAAAATTTGAGAAAGTGTATAGCATATATTAACTCATATATGAGATCCAATTTATGACATTTTGTGGAATTACTCTTTTAAAATAAATTTGATTCATGTTTCAAACAATTTAGTAAAGTAAGATGGTTTTGCTAATTATTAGAAATTATAGGATATTAATCACTTTTTTTTCTTTTTTAAAAGAAAAAGTTTAGTCAAACATGTATATTATTTCAAATATTTTTTTTACAAAATTATAAATAAACACAACTTCTTTTTTCATTCTCAACTTCATAAATTCCAAATAAAGTGAAAGTATTTAGAATCTATGGCCAAACATATATCGAATTGCTCTTTTTATGGAATTGTAAAATTTTAAGGGATTTTTTCACTAATAGCCAGTGGGATTCAATGTTTACGTTTTTTTTTAACCAATATATATAAATTATACACTCATTACACATAGTTATACACATATTATACATGAATTAGACATACATTATATATGTGCTAATTATTTTTAGTTTAAGAGTGATGCAATTTACAGAATTGTCCACCTTTGGTCAAAATTAGGGTTTTCATACAAGTTTTGAAAGTAAAAAGTTTAACATAAATGACAAACATATAAAACTTAATTATGCTCCATAACTATAGTTTGAGTAATTACATTTCATAACAATAATTATAGCAGCTTTTGTACAATTCACGCAATATTTGTATAATTCGTTATATAATTTGCAGTATTGGTATATTTCGCTATACAATTTGATTCACGTACAACTTTTGTATAATTGTGCACAATGTTTGTATAAATCGCTCAAATTATACAAAACTCAACTGTAATTACAATTAGATATTTATCGCGAGCCGTAATTAATTCAACTATAACTATATTAGCTAATTAATGAGTATATATTTGTTTATCCACGTAATTTTTTCAAACAATGATCAACTGCCCCGAGTTGGTTTACAGATTCGGGTCAACCCGAACATCACAAATAATGGGCCGAATCTTGTCCAAAAGGCAATTTTGACGATACAAAAACCCTAGTTTCTCTTTGCTGTTATCACCCTCAGAAGCAGCCGCTCCAAATCCTGCATCAACAGTAAAAAATGGTACACCTTCCCCCCCTCTCTGCATTATGCTTAGCTTGTCAAATCTGAGTATTAATTTTGTTAAATTGTCAGAATTGCTGTTTTATATTTGTTCGATGAAGCTGTTTCCTTTTTATTTTTACGTTTTTTTTTTTGTTTGATGATGAAAAAGGTCGATATTATTGTGTGAAGTTATTTTTGGGTTGCAGTCTGTTACAGCTATTCATTAGGTTGATTGAATGTTAGTGAAGAATGCCAAAGATTTCATTTTTATTCGTGAAATGGGTATTGTAAATGATTTATTGGTAATTTGGTAAGAATATTCGTTGACCCAGAAAAGTGAATGCTATTATATGTTAGAATTGATCATTTGATTGAACACTCAAGGAGAGTATATTGATGTTGTGAGAAGGTAGAGTTGTTTAGTCTTACTTTAAAGTAGGGAAATCTGTTCTTAATGAGATGAGGTGGTATAGATAGCACGATGCACATCTGAACTTGAGTAAAAGTTCGGTGAGTTTTAATGTGAAATGTGCTATTTTTGCTGCAGACTAAGAGGACTAAGAAGGCTGGAATCGTTGGAAAGTATGGTAAGTATTATAACTCATTTTAGAACATCTCATTTTGCAGTAATGAGGATATGTTTTGGCATTATTGTTGGCCACAAGGTTCTTTCTGGTAATTGACGATTAATTTGATCAAATGGTTTAATTTCTGTCAGCTCTGTTTGGTTGGTATTGATCATAGAAAATTTCTGTCATCTCATCATTCTCTATGGTTCCTTAATTTTCTTTTCTAAATTTGCAAGTCGGCCTGGATTCCTTCAAATCCGTGATACTTATGATATCTTATTAGGAGAAGTCGACTGCACACTGTAGGTTCCTATTAGTAAGTAATTTTCTTAGTTTTAACTGCAAGCATGGATCACTGGAAAATTATAATGGAATAATAACTTTAAAATCCCTTCAAGCTTAAGAAAAATTGATATTGATAATAATAATAGGAGATAATGGAGTAAATAAACTTGTGAATTCTGCAGTTTTGAGGCTTGTAATAGTATATAGAGAAATATGATGAGATGAGTATTCTATATAGGCATCAAATCTCAACTTATAAGTTAAATCTCCTAGCTTTGCTTATCCCTTTGAAGTCTTGCTGAGTTCTTTCTGATTAGGCTATGTCCTTAACACCAAAATTGATAGTAGTTATAGTCAGCAGACGTTTATTTCCCTAAGATGGAGCTGCTGATTATTAACTGTTAATCAAGTGTATTCTAATTTATGCCTGGAATAGATGTGTGTGTCTGAATTGAATAGTTATGTGGGATTGTGGGTCAGGCTAGATTTTCATGGTTTTGCAACCTGAGACCTTTATGGATTCTTAAAACTTAATTTTTTTTTATTACACTATGCCCATGGACTGGAGTAGGTTCTTTTTTGTTAATGTTATTTAGGTAGTAGTATTCTCTCTCCCTGGTCATCACACTAATGAATTTTTTGGTTGATGTATGCCATAGTTTTTATCCGAAGGCAACTGTACCGTTGAATTTTGCATTTGCTGATTTAGATGGCCCTTTTCATCTATTGCAGTTGCGTAAAACTATTGAAAAGCTTCTGTTCTCTTGTCTTTTGATATTTATATTCCTGATTCACTTTCCTTCTATGCTTAGGTACCCGATATGGTGCCAGTCTGCGTAAGCAGATTAAGAAGATGGAGGTTAGCCAACACAGCAAGTACTTCTGTGAGTTTTGTGGAAAGGTAAGGGTCTGGTGCATTTCATTAACCAGAAACTCTGTGCAATATGATAGTTTTCTTGGCTGCATTTGGATTACTGTTGTACTATAAAGATAGCTTAAGTTTAGGGTTCTCACCATATATACACACTTTGTACAGTATGCAGTAAAGAGGAAAGCAGTGGGAATCTGGGGTTGCAAAGATTGCGGCAAAGTCAAGGCCGGTGGTGCTTACACATTGAAGTAATTACTCTCTCAACTGGTATTGTTTTCCCTTTTTGTGTGTCGATAACTAATCTCTATTTCCTTTTCAATAGCACTGCAAGTGCTGTTACAGTTAGGAGTACAATCCGAAGACTGAGGGAGCAAACTGAGAGTTAGAGCAATTGTCCCCTTCTGGCGGTGCAGCTCTTGATGTGTCTACTTATTTCGACATATTTTTCAATTTTGAGTACTTTATGTTGTGAGATCAGACATGCTTTTCAATTTGAGTACTTTATATGATGTTCTGAACCATCTCAATTATTCACTGATGTCTTTTGCTGCCATTACTTCTTTATGCTCTCGACTCTACTTTTTGTGATGCTCACTGAATGGTGTAGATGCAGGATAAAATTTGACGTAATCAATAGTACTAAATTTTAGCTTAATTTTTTCTTTAATATTATACTTTCTCCGTTTAATTATATGTTGTTTTTCTGAAAAAAAATTATCTCAAATAATTGTAGTTTTAGAAGTTTGTGATAAAATTAGCTAATGGCATTTTTTCATTTTACCCTTAATACATATAGCTTTTCTTGTATACTAAGAAATCCTTGATTATGTAGTGTTGTTATTTCTTGAATTTGTTAATTTAGTTTATTTTAATGTTTTTATTCAGATTTTCTACTGATTTCTGTTGATATGCTGGCAATGCTTTTTGACAATTCCGTACTTACCAATGGAAAAGCTATCGATAATTTGAGACGATGACGTTGGGGGTGTATGAATCGGTTTGGTTTTATATATTATTGGTTCAGTTTTTGGTTGTAAATATGCTAAATCAATAACAAATTAATAAAATAATTTTTATCAATTTATCAGTTTTAAGTCCTTAACGGTTCGATTTTTTATTTACCTCTCATTAATGAAAATAGATGGAGTACGAAAGACTAAATACTAAAGTGGGTAATTATTTACTCAATCATGGTAAAAATTAAAATAGATAAAGTACTAATATAATAATTTATTACTATTATAAACTACTAATATTTAATATTTACAAAGGGTTATTGGTTTATCCAATAACCCAACAATTTTTTTTTTCAAAAACCTAATAACTCAATAATAATAAACCAATAATATTTTTATCGATTTAGTTTATCGATCGGTTCAATTTTTGCACCCTAGATGAAGGTAGCATTTTGCTATTAAAATAAAAAAAAAACATTTTCTTATAGTCACATTAATTTAAACAGAGGAAATAATTTATTTTGGTCAAGTGGCTTAAAACTATTTTCCCCTTACCCCACCAATTAGGCAATTATTGAAAAACACAAAGCCTTAGTTATAGTTGGGAATGTTCCCAACTACTGAACACTAGTATGGCTACTTGATTATCAGACTCCAAGTCCACCTAGTTCCTACTAAAGAAGTAGGTTTTTCGGCCGGAGCCAAAATTTTTATTAAGAACTTCAAAATATGACTGAAAACACAAAAAGAAGTCAAAAAGAGTTCAAACAGTATAATTTTCTACCAAAGAGAGTTCGAATGAACCCGTCAAACCTACCGAGCTCCACCTCTAGGTGGAATGACACTTTCCACCTATCAAGTTAAAATTCTGAGTATGCTGATGAGACAATTTATGAAGTCATTCGTTAATACAGCACGTGTTTAGTAACTATTACTTTTTTACAACATAGCACAGCACAGATGATCTCCCTTGGAGATGCAAGTTTAGGAACTTGGCCATTCTCTTATGGCAAAACACAGAACAGAGGAACCTATCTACACTTACTGGACAGCAACAACAAAAGGAACAGCTGAACCACCTACTTACATCTGCAGTTTTGTTTTTTCCGGGTTGCTCTCTTAGCTCCTATAAGAGGGAGCACTATATATGCATATTAGTAAAGGCCTAATGAAAGGGACGCGATAAACTTGCTCCTCAATCAGCTCATTGCCTGTTGTGGTTCCAAGTTGGTCCCTGGTAGTCTCAGTCTCTGTATCTAAAAACAAGACCGATGAGAGAGTGCAAAACCATATCTCTGCCAAACGAGGGGTTTACACAATTGATAATGGTGAATGGCAACTGTCTCCATTCTGATGGATCTGATTTTGGACAGCTTTCACAGCTGCTACTCTTGCTGCAGTGGCGGATTTGTTGGCAGAAGTAACAGCTCGTTTTGCTCGTTCATCCACCTTTGTCAGATTAGCAGCTTTCTCAGCAGCTTGTCTTGCTTCCTAAGAACCAAGGAAGAAAATTTATGAGGACATTGAGGTAGAAATAACTCATGCTAGCTATATCTTTATATTTTTCCTTTTTAACTGTTGAAAATGCATTACTGAGCTTCAAAGAGGGGATTGGAAGCTTCTTTAAGAAGCCCACTCCAGAAACACAGCAAAAAAGGAAACAGGGAATTGTTGAAAGGAGAGAGTGATGAGAGGAGCCAGAATGTTTGCAGCCTAGTTTCTAGAAAACCGAGCAGGGAAGAAGGACCATCTCGCTTAGAGAAGGTTTGAAGCAACTCTTTCTTTCAGCACAAGTTAAAACTAAGTTCCAACTGTGAACAACCAAATGACAAAGTCGGTGCTTTTTTCGAACTGCTTATACATTTTCTTGATGTCCCTACATCCTACTATGACCAGGAAACAAGATTATTACCTGGACTGCATGAAGCACTTTTGAATGGTCAACTGCAGAAGGAGATCCCGGAAAGGTGCCAAGACTACTTGAAACATTCAGAATTCCATTCTGCCAGTGACCAGACTGAGTTTCACCATTTCTGAAAGTGTAAATGCCAAACCCTTGCCTCTTTCCCTCATGCCAGGCTCCTTCATAGCGATGTCCATTTCCAAAGTGGTATACTCCAAAACCGTGCATCTTATCTGCAAAATACTCTCCAGCATATGTATCCCCATTTCTGCATAAGTCATACAAATCAACAGACTGGTGAGTAAATAAACATGCATGGATATTCTCCCAAGAAAGAGAACAGCGAGAGGAAATGAAATAGAAGAGTAAGACAGATCGCAGGAAAGTTGATAGCTTATAGTTTATGATATCGTTCTCTGCATTAATTAAGATGATAATCGGTAAGAATTGGTACAGCAGAAAGCAACATGAATCTAGGCCTAGCAGAACGAAGAAATTACAGATAAAAATTGTGGCATTCAATAGGTCGGCATAAGAAAACGAGCTTTTTTCTTCCAGTATAAAAATCTGTCAGTTTTAAACCCTCAATCGGCAGTCTTTCATATAGCTGACAACAAAGGTAAGATGAACAATAGCTGTCTTACTCCATGTTTGAAATAAATGATGAGGGCAGTTTGTATAGCATGTCAGAATTTAAAAACCAATAATAAATCAGATTTTGGGCATCGTGTTCTGAATGTGGGGTCTAGAATCTAAAAAGAGAACACATAAGACAATATTATATCCTTGTGTCTCTGTCCTAATTCAAGTATCCAAGTCAGCCTTAAAGATGAATATCGGACAAAACAATTTGGTTTCCCCTCGTTAACATGACCATTCAT
Source organism: Solanum aculeatissimum (assembly GCA_038996855.1). NCBI lineage: Eukaryota > Viridiplantae > Streptophyta > Magnoliopsida > Solanales > Solanaceae > Solanum > Solanum aculeatissimum. The sequence goes on from JBCEWC010002467.1 coordinate 27,473, forward strand.
GTACATAATTCCAAAGGCCTCCACTGATGCCATTCAGTCATCTTTGTTTATCCTAACATGGCTTAGCCAGGTTCCTCAGTCAACTCCCTCCCCTCTAAATATCATAGTTATACAGGAGTGCTACATAAACAATAATCTAACCTAGTTAAGCAAGCATCTTATCCAGTTGAGTGATAGAGTGTTAATTCATTTGAAAGAAACATGAGAAAAGATGATGTGAAGTGACAACAGAAGAAATCTCATGCGCAGTCCATGAAAGAGTCTTTGTCCTGGAGCAGACAAAGAAGTTACAGACCTCTGACTATCTCCCCCCACCCACACCAACACACACACCCCACTCCATACCCAAAAGAAAAAGGAGAAACTCAGCTCAATAGAATGTTCAAAAACAAGAGTGTTGGGGTTGAACTGGTCCACTCATTCTCAGCTTAAACTATGCAGATCATATCTATAGCCCAAGAGGTAAAACCAGTCACCTGACTGTAGGCTTCAAAGAGAGTTATGAAGTGTAGATAATCCCATGTAGAACATACTCTTATCTAAGAGTTGGGGATTTCAGTAACAGTGACAGAATTCAAAGACAGCTACATAGAGTCTAATCTTTCCTCAATTCACCTTGAAACGAAGGAAGAATGCAGTGAAAACCCATATCAAAACCCAGGACAATCCTGGAGAATACATTCGAACTTTCACAACTGAATTCATACATGAATGACAGACAACAATAGAAATGATCTGAATTAAGTTCCTACAAATACTCCAAAACCGCAACTTCAGTAGAAATTTGCGGACATTCCCCAAATTGCCTTTCTCTGAACAAATCCCGGAAAGGCGAAAAAAGACAGAATCTTGCTTAGAACAAGCCTGCAACTATAGTCGCTGGATAAATTTTAGCTTTCACCTTTTATCACTACCTAAGCAAGAAAGACACCCTAACATTTAGGCATCAAGTATTAGCAACAAAAATACTTCCAAGTTGAACTAACCTCAACATGAAGAGGCAGCTGGTGATTTCATAAAAGCCAGTTCAGGGTACTGCAGTTATTGTCTGTTCTCAGTCTTCAGATAATGTCTTTTATTAAAGAGTAAAAGTGTAGGCTACTAACTTAATATCTTAAATTTTACACATTGCCTGTTTTCACATGTATAATGATTAAACACTTCATGCTCCATAATGCATGTAGGAATTTGAATGTTCATTTGTACATTGTATCGCTGGTTTATACCCTGTAGCACCAGTAAGCAAGTACTCCGAAGCTAAGACAACAGACATAATTGATACTAAATTATGGTTTCCTATTCTGCCTGTAGAAAAAACAGAACTATCCAATCATATAGCTCTTGGAATGTACATGAATTCTAGATGCCACAAGGAAAAAAAATATCTCTAATCTGGCATGATAAGGTCAAGGCAATTGAAGTCCAAGCACATACAACCCAAATTTTGAGCAAAACAAGTGAATATGCTAAGCCTTAGCCATTGAGAATTCACATGAACACAAAAGCTCAATTTGAAGAAGAAGAAGAAGAAGAACAACAACAACAAACCAGTGTAATCCCAGAAGTGAGGTTTACAGAAAATAGAGACCTTGTAGATCGTAGGTTTTTCCAATAGACCCTCTGCTTAAAATAAAGCATATCCAGGCAGTTGAAGAAGGAAATGCAGAAATGAAAGCAGTAGCAACAATGAAAGAATGTGAAATGAAGAGCAGTATACACAAATAGTTGAAGAATAACGTCAAGTTAACAACTAGAAATAAAAAGATAAACAGTTGCAAATGCCCCCAAGTGGTTACCTGAAATGATAAAGACCCAATCCATGTTTGACACCCCACTTAAACTCCCCTGTATAACTGCTTCCATCTTCACAAGTATGAACCCCATATCCATGACACTGTCCATTACACCATTCCCCAGCATATAGATCCCCAGTATAAGACCTATACATCCCAACTCCATGTCTCAATCCCTGCCTGTATTGCCCCCTATACCTGCTCCCTTTCGACCACGTTTCCACACCATATCCATCATATTTTCCATCAATCCAATCACCTTCATACCTCCCATTCAAACGATAGTAATAAACCCCACTCCCTGAGCATTTCCCTTTATGAAATTCACCCTCATACACATCACCATTGCTGTAAACTTGCACCCAACACCCTGAAACTGGTTTCCTTTCTGGTTTAGACTTTGACCCAATTGACCAAACTACTGAAGGTCTAGACTTTGAGGCAGTAGGTGATGAATGAAGATTGATAGACAAAGTTCTAGCAAGAAATATGCGGATTGAAGGAACACAAGGGAGAGCAACACAAAGTGAAATCACAAGAACAGCAATTACAGAAACAATAAACAGAAAGTAAAGAAAAGAACTCCAGTAATGAGTTGAAGTCAACACGTAAAGAGAAGGCAAAGAAAGCAATATAAAAAGCTTCAAATGGACTCTAATCCAAGAAGCATGACAAGAGTGATGAAGGAGCCTTAAAGTAATTCTTTTTGTAGCTAACAACACAGGGATAGAACAAGGACATAGAAAAGACTGATTTGATGAAGAGCTTGACTTCAACACAGTAGCTTTGAAATGGTTGTGTTGTACTTGTTGGTTAACAGAGGAAGAAGGCGTTGGGGAGTGATAAAGATTGGAATTTTGAGACATTATTGGCCTTTTATGAGGTGTTGACAAAAGGGTTTTTCCTGGTGATTGATTCTGGCAAATACGCTCATCCCTAAAGTGAATCTGATTGGTTGAAGAATCTGGTGATGGGATCTTGATTTGAAGATTAATCCCGGAAAAATTTTCAGATGGGGGTGACTGATTTGGGGCAAAGATTGTATTTTGATATTGTTTTTGATTGGAGAAGATGAAATTGGAAGAAGGGTCACAGTGTTCTTGACCTATCTGAACTTCAAGATTCTTCTGATGCATTTAACATAAGATAAAAATGGAAACTTTTTTCTTTTTTCAACTCAAAAGTTCAATTTTTTTTCAATTTTGCAGATTCTCGATCTGTTTCTTCTGTAGATATTTGTGCTTTTGCAAGTTTTCTGGTTTTGATGATGGCGGTCTAAGATTATTGTATTTGGCGTCTGGTTTTTTTCTTTCTATTTTTTTTTTCTTTCAGAAGACAAGACCCAAAGTGGGGTTAAAGCAGAAGCAAAATTTAAAGGTTGGATAATGGGAATTTTCTTATTTATTATTTATTATTTTATTGGTTTATTTATATACACCCTATAATTGGTTACATTTACTACTTGGCCATTGGGCTTTTGGTCAATATCAATTATACCCCCAAACTCAAGTATTTCTTCTTTGCACCAAAATGTTTGAGTAAATGTTAACATAGGCACCTAAAAGATTCAAGAAATGTAAACTAGTCCCTAATGTTACACTACCTAATGTCAAAAAATTTCGTAAGCTAATGGTTAATAAAGTGAGCTTAAATCTTTAGAGATTAAGGTTCAAATCGTAGCAGAAATGAAAGACACTAAGGAATTTCTTTTGATTTGTTAGTACGAGTGATTGAATAATAGTTATTTGATATTTATAATAGAAATATTGATAATGAAATAATTGAGGTGTGCGCAAGTTGACTCGAATATTATCGTTTTGAAAATAATAGTTGTGCTCCTATATTGTTGTTGGCTACTTCCTTGTGCTTCTAAAACTATGTTAGTATTATTATCTTGTCTTAGTAAAGATGTTAATGGTCGATCAATATGGTATTTTTGATAGCAAAATAATACTAGCTTTTAATTCCAAAGTAATTTGATTTTTTTCCCTATAATAACTACTAGTCAATTAAAGACATATTCTAGCATTCTTGTTTCCATCTTTTTTCTATTTGATATTTTTGTTTATTTTAGGGTTTGACCGAGTTCGCGTTGAAAAATTCTACTCTGAAAATATATTGTGCTTCTTATCAAATACAACTTTATTTTTGAAACTCGAGATTCTTATTGAAGGGTATTTACCGTTACATCTTTGGTGGTATCCATGGTTAGCAGTGGGGGAGTTAAGTTTTTTAATAAGAGATGTCAAATAAAAATATATATATGTTGCTGCAACGATAGAGCACATGACCTCAAGCAATTTTTGCAACCCATTAACCACTACACCAAACATTTAGCTTATATCAAGAGGTGTCAATATTGTATAAATATTTATTAAATCAAATTTTGATCTATATATACAATGTAATTTTTCGACGAGGGGGTATCGCTTGACACCCCTCGGCCAAGGGTGGCTTCGCCCCTGATGGGTTAGAACTAGATAATACAAGGGCGCCATTCACAGTAATCTTTTTATTAAAAATAAGTTAAAATTATTTTTTATGTGCATATAATAGATACTAAAGTTCTTTGACTTCTTTCTATATTTATTTTGTTACATTTCGATTTTTTTAGTGAAAATTATAACTCCTGCGATGATAATGTCTAATTTTTATTTATTCTTACCTGATATAGAATATGTGGCAAATATCAAAAGTTCAAAACATCATTATTCTTATAATTTTGGAGTTTTTGTTTGTAAAGCCATTGATAATCAAGATAGAGACACATTAATACAAATATTTGAAAATGAAAACGTTAATCATGTAACAGATTCCTTACACAATTGCTCTAAGTCAACAATCAACATCTATTTCTTTATGGTCACCCCGGTGTCAAGCGACATCCCTTCGTCGAAAAATTACATTATATATAGATTAAAATTGAATTTTATAAATATTTATACAAGTATTGACACTTCTTGACAAAAGTTAAATGTTTAGTGTAGTGATTAAGTGATTGTAAAAATTACTTGAGATCGATCAAGTGTTCTATCGATGATAGCAACTTATATATTTTTATTTGACACCCCTTATTGGCTCCGCGTTTATAGATTATAGTTTTTTTTTTCTAATACACATCTGAGTACATCATCCATGAAGAAAGCAAAAGTATTTAATGTGATATACTAAACATTAGGAAATTAATTAATTCAATTGCAACTAGTACCAAAAAAAATTCTTATGAATTGGTGAAGTAAAAAAAAATATTTTGCAGGTCAACACATATCATACAATACAATAAAAAAATTAAAATCATTAGTGTTATTAGGTACATAATCTATTAGGATTTTGATATATAATAATTTAAACTCAATAATTTGGGTTTGACAAAATCGAATTTTGGATTTAGCTAATCCAAAAGATTAATAAGTTTATTATGTTAGGTGAAATATTTTGTGTTGGATGGAATATTTCTAGAAAAAAGACCTTATATGAAAATTTTATAAAAAATAAAGCAATTACTTGTCAAGAAAGGAAATGCCAATTTAATAACGTTAAGATTAATTTCTTTCCTTTTTTTCCTCTGAATTTTTAATGTAAAAATTACTTTGTCAACGATGTCAAATTAATGATCCTTTTATTTTAATTTATGGTACATCGTTTGACCAATCATAATTTTTTTAAAAATTGAAGATTTTGTTGAATTTACTAAATTGCTCTTCTTTAGTCGATAATTTTCTTATAATAAAGTTTTAAGTGGGGCGCAAAAGGATAAAATAGAAGTGGTGCTATTAAATATCGTTGCCAAATAAGGAAATGTGATATTCTAGAACGAATTATGAAAAAAGTAATTATATAAATTGAGACAAAAAAGTATTTATTAATTATAAGTCTTTTTTTAAAAAGTAAAAGTAATAATGCAAGAAAACACTTTTTATTAAAAAAAAATGCTTCGAGATGATATTAGTGTTGATGGAGTGAATTTCATTTATGGACAACTTTATTAAATGGATAATTCAATACACAAAACATCAGGCGACCATCTTAAGAAGTACTATATAAGCTAGAACTTAGTCAACCTGCCCTAATGTTAATACAAACATTAGTAACTAGTAAGTACTTTTTCTGTTCAGTTTTACTTATTCATCATATTAATTAAAAATAGATATCTAATAATATTTATTCATTTTATAAAATAAGAGATAATTTTACTCGTAGTTTCTAATTTTATCATTATCATTAATTATAATACTTTTCTTTATACATTTTTCAAGACATTGCATTAATTATATTCGAAGGATGATTTAATAAATTACTCTTATCATTTACTATTTCTTAATCCTGTATCAAGTCAATAGTTGATAACTACAATTGAACAAAACAAGTACTTTTACGAGTTGAATTCATAACCTATAAATTGCATGAAAATAACTCAATCGTTGCTCCAATCTCATATTCTTCTCAAGAACAATTTCACAATGTAACCATAAGTTTTATTTGATTAAAATAAATAAATAAAAAGAGAAAATGTGCGTGGCAATTTCGAAATTGTGCCCACATATCGAGGGTGAAATATGTGGATCCCTGATCCAATGTGGGTAACGACAAGGCCCAGCCCAAATTAACGGTTCTAACTGGTCCAAAAGATATGCCGCCAAAACCAAATCCGGGCCCACTACCCACTTTTCCTAATTAAAGAGCTTCTTACCTTTTTCCTTTTTTTTTAATTCTAAAAATTGCTCTTTTTTCATTTATATTCAAAATTCATAAATATTTTTACGAAAAAAAGGGAATTGTTATGAAACTATAAAGTAAGAAGAAGAAAAAGTAGAGAGAAATTTTTTATTGCTCTTCAATAATATTCTGATATTTTACAATAAAGAAAATCCTTATATTTAGAGGGTAAAACCCTTACACTTATAAGGAAAAAACTGATTTGGTTTCCAAGTAAAATTCCTAACTATTAAAGGAAACCACATAATAGACATTTACTACAAAATAAATATGTTTATAACACTCCCCCTTGAATGTCTATTTGCTAGATTATGTGCCTCGTTAAAACCTTACTAGATAAA